>JADILG010000484.1:0-17654 GCA_017591655.1 Thielaviopsis populi
CCCCCCCCCCTATCCCGTCTGGACTTGCAACTCGTCCATCTTCTGTCGTAAAGTAGTTCAATCAAAGTAGAGGCTATGCTGTATCTATGACGGTGCATCCGTTAGCGTGGACTCCATAAAGGCTCCGTACTTTGCCCATACTCAGTACCGTAATCCATCGCAGTCCTGGATACTCACAGGACCAAGGACAGTTTTGATGCTGTTGTACCCAGAAGCACGCTGTTACACTCACGGGTTGCTTATGACATACACACCGGGTCAAATAAGCCCGAATACCCGCTACTGGACATCCTACAGTATACATCTTTCTCGCACAGCCACATCTACCAAGTGCTGTATCTAAGCCGAAACTTCCACCACCGGCGTCCAACACATCCAACCCTGGCGCCCAGAACTGCCTCAACTTCCGCTCAAGACTTGGAATACCGCCCAATAGCCATTCCCGTATATCCAACTGAGAAAACAGCTCGACAGCCGGATACATAGCCCCCCCCCCCCATCCTTTGCGCCGGCTCCCGTCTGCTTCAACGGGTACACAGGAGTTTTTTCTCGGAAAGATAGAGATACATGTATGCACATGCATTGCGTCTACAGTGCCGCGGTGTTGATGACGCGGTGTACTACCGCGATTGTTAGTCCCACTAAAACGCACGAGTTTACATCGGTTCTTGTGTAACGGTGTAGCTACTAGCAACCAAGCCCCTCTTCTCAATCCATTCTCCTCTACAAACCATCCAAGGTGCAGTTTAGTTTCAAAAAGAAAAACAAAAAGAAGAAACATATGCCTGACGCGGCGTTGGTGAAACAGATTGTGTGAGTGTGTGTGTGTGTATAAAGTAGTATTCGTGCAGAGATATACCAATTGGCTGTCGGGTCATGCAGTGGCCACACAGAGAAAAAGAAGGCAGGTGAAGAGCACCATGATTCAACACTGATATAAACATGTCAACCACATATCCATGGCCCATGTTTGCAAGCTAAGCCTCTCTCCGCTCCTCCCCCCTCCTCCATTCTTCATCGCGAGTCTGTATCAGTTGTGTCTTTCGTCTCTCATGAACAGGAATAATTATAATCTTCTGTATACAGCAATACTATCCCTCATCCGCTCCCCTCCTGACGTCTCTGTCGCCTTCTCCTCTTCCCAAAGCCCCCGCTCCGCCCACATGGAAAAAAAAAAAAAAAGGAAAAAAACAGTAAAGTAACAAAGAAAAAAACAAAGATGAATAGGGGGAGGTGGAAATAAAATGTAAAGTACAAGAGCCGCCCAGTGATAACACAACCCTCCTTGCCGCCATACAGCAGGCCGGTAACCTTGTTTATGTTTCTTGTGTAGACTTTGGAGAGTGTGATGGGTATGATGGGATTATTGTGCAATAGTTGTTGTTGGAAAAGATTACTGAATCGACTTCTCCAGAGACTCGTGCAATGGGAACGGGTAGGTACTGGTTGAAAGCCAGAGCTAGCTAGCCAGCCAGTTGGAAGTAGAATACAAGACCGCAGTAGGAGAACAGAACAGCCATCATGTTCTGCGAGAAAGAGGCTAGTCACAGTCTTTCCCACGTCGGCACATTCATCTTCCCCGTTCCCTGGCTCGAATCAGAGTGAAGGAACCGGCTTTTCACATGGCCTTGCGCGAGCGGGTGGTGGGGCCAGAAGAGCTCTTGGCTCCAGTGGTGGTGGCCTTAGCAACCAAGTGGTGCGGGTCGGGCAGAGGGGCCTGGGACATGCGACGAAGGCTCTTGCGGGTAGTCGAGGTTCTGTCCTTCTTGTAGGTGGCGAAGTAGAAGGAGATGAAGAGGACCAGGTACGACGACAGAATGATCATACCAGCAAAGGCAGCAAATTCTTCACCAGCGCACTTGCCAGCAGTAGGCATGTTGGGGAAGTAGGTAGAAGTGAAGTAGGTGTACGAAGCGAAGTAGACGAATCCTGGGAGAATGTCAGTTAGCACTTGTGTCGAGGGTGCAGCAGGTCGCGCAACCAACAGATTTTTCTTTTCAAACATGATTTCACATAAAAGGCAAGACTTACCAAGATCGATGATGAATTGGATGATCTGGAAACGAGTAACCCACTCCTTCCACCAGATGCGGATACCACGGGCGCTCTGGAAGTAGTACCAGTACATGACGACGTGCACACCGAGGTTCAGAGAGATGGGAACCCAGGAGACAGCAGTTGAGCCAATCAGCTGGGTGTAGCAAAGAACAGCAGTGGCGCCATGGTGGTAGCAGTGCAGGAAGGCTGAGCGACAATGATGTTAGTAGAGAAAAAGAGAGAATTGGGGGGGGGGAGGGAAGGAGAAAAGAGAAAAGGAGAGACGGTGAGAGAAGAGAAAGAAAAGAGAGTTCACCGTGGGTTGAAAGCGGGATAGAGGGAGATACGTACTGAGAGGCTTCTTCTTCAGGAACAGGAAAACGGTGTCGAGCAGCTCGAGGTACTTGGTCAGGTAGGTAAGCTGCAGAGAAGAGGATGATGTGGTTAGCATGTGGCATATACAATGAGAGTCAGGGGGAGAATGAATGCACCGTGGTGGTGATTGAAGGTGTCTTGGCAGGAAAACAAAGACGGGATGTGCACATTGGAATGGGGTAAGGCGAGGCGAGACGAGACGAGACATACGTAGTAGAGAACAACAAGCTTCTGAGTCCAGCCGCCATTATGGTCGCAGATGGAGTAAAAGATACCATGGCGGACAACGGTAGGCAGCAGTTCTTCAATGTACAGGGCCAGGAGAATGGCGCTGACGGCGGTCAGGATGAAGTTGTGAATCAGGAAAAGGGACTTGAGCTTGTAAGCATCACGTCCACGCATCAGCTCACGGCCGCCAAAGATGACAATGTAGTAGATGACGACAAAGATTCCAGTTTCCTTGAGAGTAGACATGGGAGTAACCGAGGGCACAAAGCGGAAGGCCTCGCGAGGGTAGCCCATGGTGAGCTCCCAGCATTTGTCGAAGATGGGCCATAGCTGGATGCCAAAGGGGCGGTCTATGGTTGGCACGGGAAACGAAGCCATTGTTGCAGAGCTCTTGGGGCGGAAGTATCAGGAGGGAAAGCCGGCGATGGGTGGAGTTTTGCTGAGCAGGAAATGAGGTCGAGAGACGGAGGGAGAGATAGAGAGAGAGAGAGAGGGAGATAGAGGCGGAGACACGTCTAAGCTGAAAGGTAGAAGAAGAAGACACTAGAGAAGGACGGAATTGGGGAGGAATAAAAAATGTAATAAAAAAAAGAACCGGACAATTAAGAATAAAGGAGAGTAAGAAAACACCCAATTGAAGAACAAGAACACACAGCCAACTTGTTACTCTCGTGGAGGATGAGAAAGAGGAGCAGAGGCCGGCAGACGACAGACAAGGCAGGATAGGACCAGGAATAGAAGTAGAAGAGAAGGGAAAGATGGACCAGAAGAAGGGCTGCTTCTCAGTATTAAAGAGAGCAAGAAAAGAAAAGAAAAGAAAAGAAAAAAAAAGGGGCCCTATAAAAAGTCAAAGGGGGGGGGGGGCTTGAACAAATTTTGTAGATGATTGAAGGGATGAAGAAGTGGGAAAGAGCAGAAGAAGAGATTGAAGCAATTGCAGCAAATCAGATCTGCGAGAAGATGCAAGAAAACGGCGTGTTTTTGGGGGTGTTTTTGGGGTGTTTTTGGGGTGTTTTTGGGGTGTTTTGGGTGTTTTGGGTGTTTTGGGTGTTTTGGGTGTTTTGGGTGTTTTGGGTGTTTTGGATGTCTTGGGCGTGTTTTTGTGGTGGGTGCTGGTGTGGGTGTGCTGCAAGTAGATGTGACTATTGTCGTTGCTTGCATGCCCATAGTAGTGTAGGTACCATTGTACATTTGCTAAATTAACTGGATCTTCTGGCTATATGTGCGTGCTGTCCTCCTTCCTTCACGTGAAAAACAGACGCGGAGAACGCGGGCGCCCATAAGAAGGGCCCCTGGAAGGACGCGCAGCGAGTGCGAGAGTGTAACGCTTCTTTCTATTTGGGCAATGTGGCATGGCGTGGCATGGCAGCTGACGCTGACGGCCCAAAGGGAATCCACGACGGCAAGCGACTAAGAAAACGAACACTTGTCCGTTTCGGCGCAGACTTTTTTTTTCTTTATTTTTTCTTTATTTTTTCAACTTTTTTCTTTTTGCCTTGCCAGGGGCAAAGCCGCCGACAACAACACCGCAGCCACCACCAGCAATAAACCAGCGGAGGATACGGACAATAAGATCGTCACCAGGGCGCGTTGGCATTGGCATTGGGCGGTGATGTAAAACGAAAAGAACAAGGCATCCGGCCAAGTGTCCCCATTTAGTTCTGACTGTGCCGCTGGTGATATGAGACTCGAAAAAAAAAAAGAAGAAAAAAAAGAAGAAAAGCAGCCAATGCCACTAGGGAAACGAAAAAGAAAGAAAATAAGCTTTTTTATTTCCTTTTTTATGCCTTTCTTCTGCTGGACTCTCGGCTTGCTTCACATCAAGAAGAGAGAAAAGTTTATAAAAAAATATATAATCTTAAAAAAAAACATGACCAAGGAAATCTAATTTCAGCTTTCATCCAATGGACTGAGACGGACGGAGCCTTTGTTCTGGAATGAGAAAAAGGTCCGGTTGACTGCAGTTGGGCCAGTTGTCCATCACAGCCTCAATGCAGTGCCAGTTGCAGTGCAGTGCAGTGCAGGCAGCTCCTAGAGTCCTGGTCTACACCCATCCACATTCACATGCTAACGGCATTTGGGCAACCTGGTCTTCTCTCCTCCCTCCCCCCCCCCCTTGGCTGTCCTCCAAGTTGCTTGTCCAGCCAGCAATGCCGTGTTTCTTTGGGTTTGGTCAGTTTCGTATCGTTGCGGCGTCGATAGAGAGATTGTGCATACGTGATGACACTAATGTTTTGCTTTTGATTCGCTTTGCCAGTGCATGCCACAGGTCTTCTTTTGTGCCGGATGGTTGACGCACGCTGAAAGACTGACTGACTGAAAGACTGACTGACCGATTGATCTCTCTCTCTCTGTCTCTGAGAACCATAAACTTGCCTTTGGCTATGAAAATTCTTAGCTGACGAGATATCTACAAGGGTTAACCAAACCCTGATATGCAAAAAAGCTTCGGCCGAATAACCGAAGGCAGACAAAGTTGAGCTTAATATCGGGAGAGGAAGAGATAAACCCTATCTAGACCATACCAACCCTTACCTGCGCATAAGGTCTGTTGTCAATGGGCCAGTATATTTGTCCTGGTTTTCAGGATGCATCATTACATCATGATGAAACCAGCTCATGAAGTTCTTTGCTGCCAAAATACTATCCATCCTATCACAAACTTCCAATACTTTCAACAATATTCCCACATGTAAACACGTGGAAGGATACACACACAAGTGCTCCCACCCCCCCTTTCCCCTTTCCCTTCCCCTCCCACGACCTGCGTGTTTGCACAGTACACTCAGTGTCACATACTTGAGCAAGTTATGATCTAATATCCTTCTCGGTTCTGGCCCTGCGTCAAGAATATAAGAAGCGTTGGTGCCGCTCCCAAGCTCGGCGAGACAGGGCCGCGTTGCTTGGTTTCCTTCTGCTCATCGACGATCGATTTTACTGCAAGGCCGCTTTGATGCCATGTTGAAAAAACGGCATGGCACCACTTTTAAGCGGCTGGGAATTCATGGAACACCCCCAACACTGCCAACAGCGTCAAGGCCATCCACAACCATGAACGACGGCTTGTTTGTTGGTAGTAGGTGTCTACTGTCAAGATGCAGAGCCAGAGTCAGAGCCAGAGCCAGAGCCAGAGTCAGAGCCAGAGCCAGAGTCAGAGCCAGTGCTAGAGACAGAGAGCGCTAGAGACAGGACGAGCCAGAGACAGCCAGCGCTAGAGACAGGACGAGCCAGAGACAGCCAGCGCTAGAGACAGGACGAGCCAGAGCCAGAGCCAGAACCAGAGACAGCGCCGCCTCTCCGCCTCTCCGCAACCCCACCATGACTAAGCCGCCCCGCTGAAGCGTTGCACTCCAGCAGCCAATGCGAGACACCCTAACAATCAAACAAACTGCAGCGCTCTGATTTGCTGAATCCCCGGGCTCGCATGCTCTGGACGAGTAATTTTTTTTTTTCTGCGTTCCCACTTTTGCTGCAAAAAAGCAGAAAAAAAAGCATGCATTGGCCACTCACAGTTCGAGAAAGCGTGCCTTCCTTGCTTTTGCCTTTGCCTTTGCCTTCCCCCGAACCCGAAATTTCTTCCTGAAAAAACAGGCGAATATTCTAATGCTAATCTTTCGACAACTGAGCGATAGTCCACAGCCTCCATAACAAAATATCCTTCCTCCAAGTCCATCATTGACCCGTCATCCCAATCAATCAATCAGTCGATCAATCAGAGATCAATCCCCTCTCTTAGCTCTCTCTCTCTCTCTCTCTCTCTTTCTTTCTTATTCTTTTTGTCCTACTATTTCCTCTTCCCTTCTCCCCCACACAAAATGTCGGCCTCTCTGCTCCGTCTTGCTGCCCGCCGGACCATGTTCCGTGCTGCTCGTCAGCCCATTGTCGCCCGTGTTGCTGTGCCCGCGCCCGCCGTTAGCTTCAGCACCAGCTCCATGAT
This sequence comes from Thielaviopsis populi, assembly GCA_017591655.1. Lineage (NCBI taxonomy): Eukaryota > Fungi > Ascomycota > Sordariomycetes > Microascales > Ceratocystidaceae > Thielaviopsis > Thielaviopsis populi. The sequence continues at coordinate 6,578 of JADILG010000484.1, forward strand.
GCGCTCCTCTGCCCACGATGAGGAGACCTTTGAGGAGTTCACTGCTCGGTGAGTCCTGACGCCTCGAATGCTCGCCCACTTCTGCTTTTGCCTTTGCCTTTGCCTTTACCTCCACCTCAACCTCCACCTCCGCATTCGCCATCGACATCGTCTCCGCCATCTCTGCTCCCAATCACGATAAGCCACCGACAGGCCCTTATTTTGGCCTACAGCCCATATCCGTGTCTGCTCATGTCAAGGTCTATATCATGCCATGCCATGGTCCATTGACTGTCATGCTTGCTGGGCCTATGCTGCCCACCACGCCACAAACCAATATCGAAGCTGCCTATACCCATAACTGCCCACACACACATCCACACACGCACACACACGCACACCAATGTCCAAAATCTACAAACAGACATACCGTACCGTGCCGATCAATGTGCTAACTGTCTTTCCAATACAGCTACGAAAAGGAGTTCGACGCTGTCCAGGATGTTTTCGAGCTGCAGGTTAGTTGACCAGACCTTTCTCCCTCCTCCCCGACACCGACAATACCCTCTATCTATCTCTCTGGCTCCATTCTCCCATTCCGGAATCGTCCGCCACCACCAGAGCTACCCCGAATATGATGCCATGATACATAGCACCACATCCGCATCTTCGCTTCTCACCACATACCGCCTTGCATCTCTAACATGGTATACAATAGCGTAACCTGAACAATGCCTTTGCCTACGATCTCGTCCCCGCCCCCTCCGTCATCGTTGCTGCGTTGAAAGCCGCTCGCCGCGTTGATGACTACGCCACTGCCGTCCGCGTCTTTGAGGGTAAGCACTCCCTGTACACCCCCATTGTATATATATACATATCCGTCCTCATCTATACATACACCGTCTGCGGGATTTGACTGTCGTCGCGGCCATCATACCCATGCTCTCCCAAAGCTCTCCATGGCTACACTGACTAACACAAGCAAACAGCCATCAAGGCCAAGGTCGAGAACAAGGGCCAGTACGACTCTTACCTGACTGAGCTGAAGTCCATCCGCGAGGAGCTGGGCATCCACCTGAAGGAGGACCTGTACCCCGAGACCAACTAAATGCTTCATCTCAAATCCCCCAACTCGATACCGACTCATACATCACCCGGCTCAACCTTGCTTCGATCTGGCCCGGAAGGCTTTGGACTACATCTGAATGAGCCTTGGACCTCACCGTGCCTGCGAGATACGACCGGCCTCTCTCCTCTGATTTTGCAACCTGATCCGTCCCACCCCCCCACCCCCCTCTTCTCTTGCCCTAGGTTACCACCACGGCTCATTATATTCCCAAAGCTTGATCTACAAGACTTTTACATGATTAGAACTGCTATTCTACCCCGTACTGCGATGACGGCAGGCCACGCTCCTTCAGAAAACAACAAATATATGATACCAAGGGAGATTCCGATACGATTTTGCACATCACAACAGACGCCCAAGAACTTGTGCATTTTAGTCAATTCATAGTCCTGTCTAGACCGTGAATCGAAAGCAAAGGGGGAGGCCGCGCGCGTTTTGTACCAGAGGACGGGCGGCGAGCGACAGTCACACTTTTGCTTGCTTCTTTTGTATTGCGTAAAAGGGGAGGCCAGGTGAAGACGGAATGGATTACACGAGAAGAAGGCGAAGGAGCAGAGCAGAAAATGTGAGTTTAAGTGTATAATATTCATGCCGGCGCAAGAAAAAAAAACAAACGTACACCTGTGTGTTGTAATATCACGGAGATGGCGTACTGAATACATGCTGAACTACTCTTTTACAAGAACGAAAAAGAAAGAACCAAAAACAAAACTGTGACCGTGGGTGATGATAATCCTGGAATTAAGAAGTATTATTGAGAGAAGCAGACATAGACGTACGTACATGTACAGAACAACAGCGGTAGGAGAAGCGAGAGAGAGAGAGGGAGCGAGAGAGAAACATGTCAAAGCAGTGAACAAAGCAGCCACTGTAGTGAGTGCATCATCAATCTTTCAGATGGCCCCAGCGCCCATTCCCGCCCTGCTGTGCGTTAAAGTACTGCACGCTAGAGCCGCCCGCGACATCGACGGTGGCCGGGCTCGTGCCGCGGCTAGAGCTGGGCGCGGGGCCGCGGAAGCCGGCGGCGCGGGGGCTCATGATGCCGACGCGCGGGCTGCGCGGGGCCGAGGACTGGCGAGTTTCGCGGCGACCGTTCCTGTAGACGCGCAGCTCGTCGCGCAGGCGCTCCAGGTCGACTTCGCGCTCGCGCTGGATCGTGCGCGCCTCGTCGACCATGCGCGTCAGCTGGGCGACTTGGGATTTGGCGTTGACGTCGTGGATGCGCACGAGATTGTCCGAGGCCGAGCGCTGGCTTTCTTGCAGCTGGGACGCCAGGCTGTTGTTTTCCTTGCGCAACGTGCTGGCGGCATTGGACGCGTCTTGGTAGGCCTGCCGGAAGTACTCCATCTCGGTGGACTGGCTGGCGTAGCGCTTCTCCAGCGAGGTTGCCTTGGCCTCGGCCTCTTGCGTGCGCTGAGTTGCCTCTGATAGAGCATCGTTTGAAGTGCTAGAGGATGTATTTTCATCTGCAGCAGACGCGGCTGCATCAGGCTGCTTCTCTTCAGCTGTCTGCGACACCTGGATCTGGTCCTTGAGCCTTTGGACTTCGGCCTGGAGAGCCTCATTTTGCTTGACTAAAGCATCACGCTCCATCTCAAACTTTGCCCGCTCCTCAAGAGACTCGCGCAGGCGTTTGGCTTCCTGTTCCAGCGTTGTACTGTACTCTGTAATGTGCTTGCTCATGGATTGTACCACCTTGCGCAAATCAGACGCTATGCCACGTTCTTTGGAAATGGTAAGCTGATCCTCGGCAACCTGCGTTTTGTGAGCATTTAAAACTTGGCATCAAGCGAGACTGGCGAGAAAATACCTTTTGACACATGGCGGCAAGTAGGCGCTCTGGCACACCGACCTCGCGCCCATTCCAGGCATTGGCAACATCTAGTACATGAAGTCCAAGAATCTTGACAAAAGGCGCTATGGCAGCATGGCGGTCGGCGTCGACCAGGAGATTTGACAGCGGTGGCGCTGGTTCTGAAGTTTTAAGTCTCTTGAAGGACCTCATGTGGTCGTTGATCTAAAGGGAAATATTAGCCTTTGCGACTAGGACCTGGTTGGACTGTTTTGCGACATGACTTACATGTTTGCGTTTACGGCCTGCACCTGGCTGGGAGTCTAGCCCAGTTTCAGAGTCATGGGCCTGAGAGCTCTGAGGCGACATGTAGATACCGTCTAGAATCTCCTTTGGAAACGGTTGCGAGTCCCAAGCAAAATGGGGATTGGGATCCTTCACCTGCTCGGCAAAGTGGAAGGCAATCTCATGTGGTTTTTCGTAGTCGGCCAGGCGCGGGTTACGAATGAGATCGCGGCCTTGGACGAGGCCATATACGACAGCGTTCTTGTGTTCCATGGGATCTCGAGCCTTGACCATGGAGACGTCTAGATGCTCGATGGAATGCAGCATCATGAGCGTAAGGACAAACGGCTGTTTGCGTGTTGGGAGGGCGTTTATTTGGCGTGAAGTGACCGAGGACCGGAACATGTAATCAAAACCGATAACCACGTTGAAAGAGGAAACGGGGTCCATGATCTTTGCAGTATGCAGAGCAAGAACAACGGTTAATGACGACGTTGACCGGGAGTAATCTGCCTCGTCGAGTGTCGAGGTCGAGATAGGAATCTTCTCAGCGGAAATGACGGCCTTAAGAAGTCGAAGAATCCTTTCAGAGCGCACGACAATGAGGATCTTGTTATCTGTTTCCTCCAGCTCGTGTAGAAACTCCCAAAGAAAGTTGAACTTGGCGTTGGACTCTACTGCATAGTGTTGTACCTCTTTTTCGGTGAGCTCAGAGAGAGAGCGCGAGGCAAGCTCATGCGGGTAGTCGCAGAGATCGAGCAGCGTTACAAACTCCTCGTCAATTTGGTGAACCAGAGACGCCCGCGGCTGTTGGTAATCCTCATCATAAAAGATCCTGGCAAACGTCTTATTATAGGACTTGAACCTTTCGATAATATCAATGTAGAGAGGCCGTTGATTGGAGGCAAATGGTAGCGTGACACAAAACTCGCGCTCGCCGTCGTACAAGAGCTCTCCATCAAGAGACTGTAGAGACTCCACGGTGCTTTCTTTCACGGGATGCTGCACGGGTGACGTGTTGAGATGAGGCGATTCGCGAAGATGATCTTCAAATGGCACGTCAACTGATCTCGAGATGTCCGACGGAGCTATAGTCAACAGCGAGGGATTCTGTTGTGGAAGCATCAAGTCCGGATTTACATTGACAGAAGAGCCAAAGTCGAGCGCAGAAGGATTGACGGCCCCTGAGATCATGGGGGTATCGCAGGCAGACACCATGGGATGGGAGGGTGCGTCTGAGACGATAGAGGAGGGAAGTGCAGGCGAGAGGAGAGTATCCGAGCCCTGTAGCAAAGAGAACGGCATTGCCATGTCATTCTCGTCCTTTTGAATGTCGCTGGGGAGTGGTACGCTATTCTCCATCTCATCCGCGGTGACGATTATCGGACGAGCAGGATCATAGGGGGTCTGCATGTTGAGAAGCTCGTCGACGGAAGAGAGCGGTATGGAATCGTCTAGGTCCATGATTCCGGCAGCCTGTGCTTCAACAACGCGCGTGCGCTTCACAAGAGGCTGCGAGCCAGGAGATGAGAGGGTTCTCTTGTGACCGTGTTCAGCGCTGGTTAATGAGTGTGCCGAGTGAGGGGGCAACTGTCTCATTAGATCTAATAGTGGTGTGGAGATAGAGTCTATGTCTGGCTCCTGTGTTGCTTGTAGATGGAGTGAGTGCGAGCTGGGATACCGGGGCGTATCGGTAATATGGTCCACTCCAAGTGACTTGGTTGAAGAACGGAAGGTATCAAGCAGGCTTGTTGAGTCTTCGCTTTGCGAAGGAAAACGAGGTGCGACTTGGGACAAGAAGACGCGATTACGCTGACTTTGGGTTTGCAGGAGAATTTCAGGGAACGCGGGTGCTGACTGGGCCAAGGCGCACGAATCCTGTGAGCTATAGGGCGAAGCACAGTTATTGTCAACGGAGCGGAGATATGGCTGGCAAGCGAGGGGCCGAGTTCCCGATGGAGATGGCGGGCTTTCTGGTTTAGAGCACGGGGCACGGGATTTCCGGGGGGCTCGGCTTGGAGTCTCGTTATCAATCGACGGCGACTGATATTCCCCAGAGCTACGAGGATCACAGTGCTGGACCCTTGATTGGCACTCGGTTTCCGGCACCTTTGAAACAGAGGACTGAAACCTTGCGAGATTGACGGGCTGAGAGATGTGTAATGGCGAGATGATGGAGAGTAGACTCGAGCTCTGCGAGTCTGAGATTTCCACAGGCTTCTGTTGCTGTTGCTGTTGCTGTTGCTGTGAGGCAACTCCCCAAGACCACAGAGACTGACGCTGACTGAGGCGAGACTCGGCGATGCTGGTGATGCTCTGGGATTCAGGCGTGTCGTCAGGCCTAAGCGCAGTAGGCTCTGCAGCTACAGACGAATAGCCTAGTTCTGAAGGCGTTGCGACAGCGACAGCGACAACGACTGCGGCGGGATTCTTGACGAGACCAGAACGATCACAACTGGCGGGGGATGGCTGCAAGTTGCAAGCCTGAGAGTTGTCTATGGCGGTGGAGGGGCGATGAGAGCCAGACGAAATGTAAGCCACAGAGGGTTTTGCTGCTGCTGCTATTGCTGTTGCTGCTGCTGCTGGAGCCGGCGGTTGACTTGATGTGCAGCTCAGGGTAGATAGGCTGTCTGGAATCTCCCTGGAGTCCTGCGGCTGGCGGGGTCGATGGGCCGAGGGAGAGCCGCTACAAGTGGCGACACTGTGGGCGATGCAACTAGTATAGGAGGGGCGCTGTGGAGCGGCGGAGAGCGTCTTGGCCTGGCTCTGTTTGCGGTGCTTGTTCTGATTGCGAGCGCGATCCCGTCGTCGCTGCAGCTTATGGAGAGTCCACTCTTGGCGGGCTAAGGGCGTTACTTCTGAGCCTGGAATCTAAGCAGGAAAAGGCAGCAGAAAAAGAAAATAGGGCCACTAGATGTTAGCGCTTCATAGGGGCGAGGCAAAGGCTGGGTCAAGATTGTTCGCATTCCGAAAAGGGTTCGTCTCAGCCTTGCGCAGCGCATCACCGACGGCGCTGTAAAGTAAGGGCCCGGTCCCTGGGTTCTGATGCGACAGGACAGGAGGACAGGAGGACAGGAGGACAGGCAGGCCAGCCACGGGGGAGGGGTTGTGTTTTAGCAAAGCCAGGAGGCAAATTAACTTACCCACTCTGGATCGTATGTCTGACCGGTGACTGAGTGTGGCGCCCAGTCGACTTTGTACTCTACACGGCCGTGTCTGACCCGTTCGCTAAGGATGCATTTGATTTCCCACCACTCTTGCTGGGAATCCGACTGGGACTGGGAGCAGGACGGCGAGCGAGACGGCGATCGAGATTGCACGTGCTGCTGTGACGGCGAACCCGGTCTAGGCGGTGATGTTAGGCAAGAAGACCCTTGTGAAGATGCTGGTGCCGAAGGGAAGCTGTCGGAGGCTGGACGGACCGATGTTCCTGAGGGCGGCATAGAGAATGCAAATGCTGGAAACAAAAAGAAAGCAAAGGCGATGGATGGATGGATGGATGGATGGACAATGTAGAGGGAGAAGAGCTCGAGGCAAGGCAAGGCAAGGCAAGGCCGACAGCGACTGATGCAGCAACCAACGGGCCAATCAATGGAGGAACACGTTTCAAGACTAGATCATGGCTGTCCGGATACCGGGCTGCGCCTATCTGCGGAGAGGGCTTGTAAAGAGAAACAGGCTGAAAAAAAGCTGCAATCAAAAACCAAGAATCACCAAACTACGTGTGTACAGTACAGGACGCAAGGCTGAGCAACCTATCCCAAAGTGGCATTAACACCAACACAAGGCTGAGCAGAGCGGCCGGCCCACTTTACACCCGCCACGCAACGCTCGAATCACGTGACCCCCCATATGAGAATCGTCGCACAGCCAGCAAGCTTCCCTGAGAGGTTCCGTCACAGGCCCGAGCCCGCCGTCCATCCACAGACACACACACACATGACATGACATGACATGACATGCATTTATACATAGCCAAAGGGAAGGATTCGTTTTGCGCCAGAGCCTATATAGACCGAAGCCGTGACTAGTCCCAGGCTTGCTTTTCACCTGCTTATGATTTTTTTGGGGGGTTTTTTTTTGTTTCTGCGTTGCGATCCTGTCCTATCCAAGGCTGCACAGCGATCAGGGCGTCGCCATCACATCCCCAAGCCCACACGTCGAAAGCCGCCACTGTTGCTGCCACTGTTGCTGCCACTGTTGCCGCCACTGTTGCTGCCACTGCTGCTGCCACTGCTGCTGCCACGCCTGCGCTTCCCACCTGTGACTCGTGCTGCTTCGCTGGAACTCACCTTCAGCACTAATTTGCCCCTGTTTATTTTCCCGCCGCATCGCAACAATCAACAACTACACGCGGCACAACCGACCTCGAACCTACCGACTGTCGCCGTCCAGTACAAACAAACGAGTACTCGTACTTTTGCCTGCAGACACTCCCTCCCTCATTTCTCATTTCTCGTTTCTCGTTTCTCGTTTCTCGCTTCTCGCTTCTCGCTGCTCTCTTTATTTCGCTCGTCCGAGAAAGACTTGTGTCGCACGCCGTCCGCCTAACCCTTGGACTGCTACTACGCCTACAAACCGCGTTTCTTTTCTGCTCCTACGTGTTTGTTTGCTTCGGACTCGCGCTCTCCCCTCTGCCAGCTCCACGCTTCGCCTGCAACCAACTCCACCAATCTTTCGTTTGTCCATGTTGCCATTGTGATGTCCTATCCAGGCCCCCAGCCTCCTGGACAGGCCTTTCCAGGCCACGGCCAACAGCAGCCCGGCCTCGCATCGCCCATCACACAGCCTTATGACCAGCAACACATGTACAACACATCACCATATCACCAGCAGCAGGCACAGGCACAGACACAGGCACAAGCGCAGTATCAACAACAGCCCATGTATGCGCCGCGCCCGACGCTCCACACCGCAAATGCAATCCCCAATCAGTTTAACTCCATGTACATGGACATGGAGCAGCCTGTGCAGTTCCAGTATGCCCAGAACTATCCTCATCGCTACCCGCAGTCCCAGCCGTCATCATCGTCGGCGGCGTCGGCTGCTCCCAATTCCTCTACCCCTCTAGCCCCGCCATTCGACAGCCGGCCTTACACTCAGCAACCGCATATGTCCATCGCCCCCAACCACATCAGCATGAATATGGCCATGGACATGGGCATGGACGTGTTTCCCTCGCAGCAGCCTCAATCTCGACCCAACACGCAACAATACCATACCCCACAGTCCTACCAAAGCTCAATACCCATCTCGCGTCCACTGCCGCCTCAGTTTTCATCGCCTTCTCCCCGAGCCCAGCCTCAGCCGTCTCCTATATCGCAGCCTGCATTGCGACATGCCCCCCAACCTATGCACAACCAGATGGACATTCAATTCGTGAATCCGGGTGAAACGCTGAACCAAACTTCTCACATTCACTACAACAACTTTTCCGTTCCCGCTATACCAGCTTCACACTCGCATGAGCCGCAGCCACAACCGCAGTGGCAACAACCACCGCAAAATCAAGAACGCGACCAGTCTCGAATATCTCTACCACCGCCACCGCCCCCGCCGCCCATCCATACCCAGCCCAAGACGCCAGTTCCTTCGTACATGCAGACCCCGCCACAGCCCCAAAACCAACATGCTTCCCAATCCATACGCACCAAGCCGTCAAATACTGGCGCTGCAGGTAGTGCAGGTACTGCAGCTGCGGCCCCTCGCACGCCTTCCGTCACGTCCCCTGCACTCTCCATAAGATCCAGCATATCGAAACGATCGCCCTCTGTCTCTATCCGCAGCCGCATAAACGACCCATTTTCGCTTTACAGCTGTGTCGCAGAGGAATGCATCGCTGCCGCGCATGCTAGCATCCCGACTCTCGTGACAGCTTCCAGCGATGCGCCGATTCGAGACTTCCAGAAGCTCATTGCGACAGGCTTGACGTGCTTAGAGGCTACGCTTCAAAGCGGTCGCTTGGTTCCCCGCCAAGAGGCCCGAATACGTATACGATATGCGCAGATTCTTTACGAGGATACAGACAATCTTATGGAGGCAGAGATGACACTGAGCAAGGGCTTGACTCTTTGCGATCGGCACAGATTCCTTGATCTCAAGTACATCATGCAGTATTTACTTTTAAAGATACTATTCTATAGAAGTCCAAAGGCGGCCATGGTTGCCACGGACAAAAACATATCCGATGTTACTGCGTAAGTTATCTCGCTCCATTGCAAATACAGTACCACCGCTAACAATGCCACAGCACCAGACACCACCAATGGATCTATGTATTCAGGCTGCTAAAGGCATCATTCTACATGCAGCTTGGCAACCCTGCCGACGTTGGGGCTATTGAAAATCTGCGACACCTCGGCACAACGGCCCAGGAAAAGAGCGACTTTACACTATGCGCCTTTGCCCATCTACTAGAAGCGCTTGCCCTGCTGAAAACCACCAAGCAGGAGAACATGCACAGGATACAGGAATGTCTTGCCATGGCCACCAAAAACCAGCTCAATCAGCAAGAGCAACTCCTTCAAATCGATATTCTGATTCTCATGGTTGATCTTGCCTGCAGCATGCACCAAAAGAAGACCGATATCGTGGCTAGCAAGCTCAAGGCCCTCCAGGATCGCATGGATGAGATGCAAAACTCGGGCGGGTGGCATGGATCTGCCTCTCTCTTATTTATTCCCATCAAGAGGCAAGGGTCACTGCTTCACATCAGCGAGGACACTGCGTCTGTAATCAGCCCTGGACAGGCAAGCGAAGAGAACGACTATATTGCCTTTTCGTTTGTCACCCGTGTCGAGCTGATGGTTTTGATGTAAGCGCGCGTGTATATCTCACGAGACCGAACCCCTGCGTACTGACCATTTCTATCGGCAGCATGACGTTTAGCGGCGTTGCTGTTGGCTTACAGCCGGCTACAGGACCTCCCAAGTCTCTCGAGTTTTGGAAAGAAGCCATGGAAACTCTCGATCGATGTACGTGTCTGCCTTGACAATGTGCGGTACATGTTTATCTCTGCTAACCCGTGTGCTGTAGGGGAATCCGATGGCGTAACGCAAACCCAACCGGCGCCCACAATGCAAGAGGCTTTGCGCAGAGCCAACTGGCGGGCTCACATTCGGTGTTACTTGCTGGTGATCTCGGGCCTGTTTGCTGCTACTCATAGCCGATGGTCACCAGTAAAAGAATCCATCAAGCGTCTCGATACTCTGATTGCTCGGAATGAGGACTCAGTTGTTGATCTTTTGGCGCTGTATCTGAAGGGCATTTACCTCCAAGGAACGGGAGACCTCGAAGAGGCACTCAAGGTCTTTAGCGACCGCAGATACGAACTCAACAGTGTTGGGGGGATGAGGTCGACGAAGTTGGACATTGCTGTTCTAGCTACTCTGAACCGGATTTGGATTCTGCAACATCCGAACTATGCCCAGTCTGAGGATGCGACGAGTCTTCTCGAGTCCCTGGCTCCTATATGCAGCGATCATCCAGACCCCGAGATCCGCACGGTTTATAACTTGGTTGTGGCTACTATCACGACAGACCCACCGCAGTCACTGGGCCAGATCAAGACCAGCATGCATGCGTCTATCGGGGGGTCGAAAATGACGCACAACAAGCACTGCCTTGCCATTGCCCTCAACGTCATGAGAAGCAAGCTCTTCGAGCATGTCATGGGCGAGCAGGCTCTCAAGAGCGCCAAGGCAGCGGCGGCCCAGGCGAAGCGTGGCGGCAACCTGCTGTGGGTCAGTGTTGCGGAGGGCATGTTGGCGCAGTCTCATGAGGTCATGGGACAGCAGAAGGAGGCGGCAGCAGCAAGAGAGCTGGCGGCCAACCATGCCAGCAAGGCCCTGGGCAACTGAGAGGACGTTGGCGCAGGTTGTTCACGGGGGGGG
>JADILG010000485.1:0-17620 GCA_017591655.1 Thielaviopsis populi
TTGGGGGGGGGGGGGGGGGGGGGGGGGGGGGGGGGGGGGGGGGGGGGGGGGGGGGTGTGATATAGCGGGTGTGATATAGCGGGGGAGATGAAAGATGGTGGAGCGGCAGATGGCATCGTTATGGCGGGGGAATGGCAGCATGGCAGAGCCGCGACATGCCATGGGATGACGGGAACACAGTCAGGGTGAAGCATAATACTGACCATATTTTTGGGGATGGCTGGCCTTTGAGGCGGCGGCGTCGACTTGAGACAGCGCCGGCATTGTGAGACGGGTCGGAGATAAGATGGCGATAAGGATAAAGAGACAAGACAAGACGAGGGGCAGCACGTGATTGCGGGCTAGGCAAGAGACGAGAAGATGGCGCGGCGCGAGGGAACGAAGAGCAGCTGTGCGCGTGAAGACAAATGTGTGTGTGTGTATGTGAAGAAGATAAAAAGACAAGGAACCCCAAATGGAGAAGAACAAGAAGAAGAAGAAGAGGAGGAGGAGGACGAACTCTTTCAGGCCCTCCTCAGTGACTCTCATCGGGCCTGTTCAGGCTGGCCAGGGACCCACCATGACAGCAAGTCAACGAATCACAGCGGCTGCAGATGGCATCACAGTTCCCCACTTAACAGCCATGTTTTAGCAGGACAGTCGGGCCTCTGAGGCTCACTCATAACGGAGGGAGGCAAGGGCACAGCGCGCGGCCAGGGAGGCCAAAGATAGGGTTAGGGCGGCGGCGGCGGCGGAGGTGGAGGACGCAGCAGCCAGCTCTGCGCTGTTCTCTTCTGGTCTGTTCTGTTCTCCGTGGGCGAGAGCGTGAAAGATGAAAGAGCTGGCCGGCAGCAGCAATGCGGCTGACAAAACAGGATTGCGGCTCAGGCGGGTGCTGCGCTTTGCCTGGTCTTTGCCTGGCCTTGCAAGGTTGGGGCCCCCTGCCACTCCATGCATCACAGCCTCGCTTAGTCATCCGACCCATCAGCCTTGCGTCGCGACCAAATTTCCCGTTTCGTGGGCCTGCCACAAGGCGTATGCGTCAGTCCAGCTTCGTGATAATTTTCCCAAAGTTTCTTCTTCTTTGCAACCGCGACGAGACGCCTTTGATGACGACCAAAATCATCAGCAACACAAGGCGTTTCTTCATCCGCTCCTTTTTTATTTCATTGTCTTTTCATTCCGCACACCACCTTTTTTTTCTGTTCGTTTTGCATTCATTCTGGGGACAATTTTTTTCTTCTTTTTTTGACGGCGCGTTTTTATTTTATTTTATTCACATTTTCTCTTCTCTTTTCTTCAGCATTTCATTCTTCTGTTCGCGCTGTTGCTCGGCTTTTGCTTTAATATTCTTCTGCCATCAATCCGAACGGCTCTCCCTATTCGAGAAGCTTGCCGCCCTCCAAAAAATCACCAACCGACCCCCGACTGGCCTGCTGTGCTGCCCGCCATACTGCCCGCTATACTGCCCGCTATACTGCCCGCTATACCGCCCACCATACTGCTCGCTGTGCACTGCACGTGCTATCCAGCCCTTTCGTTCCTGTTGATAAAAGTTCTCTTCTCTCTGTCTTTGCCGCGGTCTTGAATTGATTGGCCTGCGAGTCCCATCCTCACAGTCCCAATCTGCCTGCAGCTCCTCCTCTTCCTCATCCCTCTTCGCTGCAACCTGCACTGAACCGCACGCTGAACCGCACGCAGCCTTCGCCCTATACCGACCGCGGTCATAATCGCACTCTTCCCCTCACTGCTGCCCGCCCGCCCGCCTGCAACTTGCGACACCTCCTCTTCCTCTTCCTCACAATGGCCTACCAAAACAAGCGCAAGCGCGATGGCGCCCAAGACTCCAATCGACCCTCGCCTCACAAGCCCAACGACCAGCACACGTTTCCGCGCGATCGTGACGATGCCACCATTCGCCGCAACCGCAGGAGAAACGATCACCGCGACCCGCACAACCCACACCAGCACCAGCACCAGCACCAGCACCAGCACAACCCACACAATCCGTACAACAGGCCCAATCCGAATAGCATTTCTTTGAACTCCCATGCCTCCGCCTCCGCCAACGACAGAGACAGCTTCCAAAACGGCCCATCTCCCGCCTCTTCCACAGCTTTCAGTCCTTCCTCGCGACCCGTGAGCTCCTCCTCTCAAGTAGCTGCTGCACCACCGCCCGCCGCTGCACCACTGCCCGCCGCTGCGTCCTCTTCCGCTTCCGCCTCCGCATCCGCCTCCTTCACTTTCAACGCCAACCCCGCTGCCAATGCCACCACCTTCAATGTAGCCGCGGCTAATACCGCATCGCCAGCGGCCGCTGCAAGATCCAATCCCGAGCCTCATGTCCCCGACGTTGTCCCTGTCGTGCCCCTTGATACCTCCATTCAGTACCATTACTTTCGCCTCTCAAGCCATGTCTTGCAAAAGTGGAAAAATGGGGGCCGCGATGACATTGTACACGCCGTGGCCCAACTCGTCCGCGACGGCAGCTATAGCGAACTCACATACTGGACCAAGGACCTTATCTGGTCTGTTCTCAGCGGCACTCTTCAACCCGTCGAGGCTGGAGAGGCCATCAAACAAATCCTCGGCCCCCCTCCACACGAACATGCCGTCGATCGATACGCCTTCGAGCCCCACGCCCACTTTGTCGACACGCTAAACGGAGTTTTCGAACACGACATCACCAGATATCGCAGCCATTTCGTTTATTTCCTCAAAGCGACAGGCGTGAGGCCCATGATGCTACGGGAGCTGTGCGACACACAACTCCTCATCAAACTCGGTCTTATTCGCGAGACCTTCCCCAAACTGGGCATCCGCCATGCTACCAACCAGCTCTACCGCCAGACCAATTACAATCTACTCCGAGAAGAGACCGAGGGCTACTCCAAGCTCATGACTGAGCTCTTTACCGCTGGCAACGCCGGTCCTCCCACCGGCACACAAGTTCGCGCCATCTTTGAGCGCATGAAGGCGCTTATTGGCACCTTCGACCTGGATGTTGGCCGTGTTCTAGATGTAACACTTGACGTCTTTGCCTCTGTGCTTATCAAGCACTTTCAATTTTACGTCAAGCTGCTGCGCTGTAGCTCGTGGTGGCCGCGCGACCAAAAGCTCGCCGACGGCACTTACTGTGGTGGACTTCCTGACTGGGCGCTGCCCGATTCCGAAGAATGGCAGACGAGCGAGTCCGAGGCCACGCCTCTTGCCACCAAACGCCGTGAGCGCGACAGTAAGTTCTGGGAGCGGGCGCGTGAGATCCACACCCGCGCCTTCTTTGAGCTCAGCGGACGCCAAGTTGTCGATGAGCAGACCGAGAGTGCTTTTTTCAGCGACATTGACACTGCCGCACAGGTCGATGCTCGTCGCCGCTGGATCACGGAAACCAAGACCCTACCAGCTCCCGGGAACCGCACTGCTGCCCAGCTTCTCGGCTTCAAGCTTCGCTTCTACACCGACGACGCCCGCGACCCGGACGATGTGCTTCCTGCCAACCTTCTTTACCTCGCAGCGCTTCTGATCAAGATTGGCTTCATATCGCTAACGGACCTCATCTCCCATCTCTGGCCTGATGAGGACGGGATGAAGCTTCTTCGCGATGCTAAAATGAAGGAGCTCGAGGAAAAAGAACGCGCTAACCGCCCTGGCGGCGGCATGAACGCGCTGGCCATGGCCGCTGCCCTGCCCGACGACACACCAAAGGCGCCCTCTCTTCCCAGTAATGTCCGCGACGCCTTGAAATCAAGCGACGAGGCAAAGACCGCTGCTCCAGAGGAAAAGGCCAAGCTGCCCGATCCTTCAGAGCAGAAGGTCGGTCTGCTCACGTCCCTTCTGACCATTGGCGCCATTCCCGAGGCTCTCTATCTGATCGGCCGCTATCCATGGGTACTCGAAACACACCCCGAAGTTCTTGATCGTATCCATCGCATCTGCCACTACAGCATTGACCAAGTTTACGAAATGTCCCGGCCAACCCCCCAGGGCTCATCTCCCCTAGAGTGCACGCCATGCGACGTGACCTGTGATGCGCAAGGTGCTGCCCCCAAGGGCTTCGTCAAGACGGAAAAGTTTGTCCCGAGACGCGCCCTGCGGTGGCCGTTCCCCGATACCTGCGACACCAAGGACAACTCCCAGTACCGGTTTTACTGGGCTGAGTGGGCTGACAACGTGCCCGTGTGCCACTCGGTCGACGATGTCTTTACGCTATGCGACACCTTTCTAAACATTTCCAACGTCCGTATTGGCACCGACTGTGCATTGGTGACTAAGCTGACGCGCATCGGTGTCTGGAGCCTGCGTACCGACTCGTCGGAAGCCAACTTCAGCCGCTGGGAAGCCCTGCTACGTCGTCTCTTGGTTCCCGCCCTGAGTTTGACCAAAGCCAATCCCAGCATCGCCAATTCTGTCTGGGAGCTTCTCAAGATGTACCCTATCCAGATCCGCTACAAGATCTACTCGGACTGGTACGAGGGTCCCATCTCCCGCTTGCCTGCCATCCGGTCTGCCTTTTCCCGTACACGTCTCGAGACTCTCGGCACTATGAAGCGGCTCTCCCTGGAAAACATTGGCCAAATGGCCAAGACACTTGCCAAGACGAGCTACTCCTCTCCCGGCATTGTGTTCAAGGTGGCCCTAGATCAGATTGAGTCCTATGCCAATCTCATTGAGGCCTTTGTAGAATGCGCCAAGTACTTTACCGAGCTGGCCTACGACGTGCTGGTTTGGTCTCTCCTCTCTTCCCTCGGCGGCGGCTCGCGCAGCCGACACCAAGAAGACTCGGTCTTGCTCACTAGCAAGTGGCTGCAGGCACTCTCGCGCTTCAGCGGCAAGGTCTTCCGCCGCTTTGCCATCATGAACCCCACGCCGGTACTTAAGTACGTCAACCGGCAGCTCTCTCTTGGCAACAGCACGGACCTGATCATCTTGAAGGAACTGATCACCACAATGGGCGGCATTGTCCCGTCGCTGGACTTCTCCGATGACCAGATCATGGCCATGTGTGGCTACGAGACCCTCCGCCGCCAGACGCTCATCAACGGCCTGGACAAGCGCTTTGATTCTGCTAAGAGCTCCAAGCGTCTTGTTCAGCTTCTAGTCGACTCGAAACTGGCCGGCCAACTGCTCGTCAACATTGCGCGCTACCGACAAAACGCCATCTTCACACTCGACGATGATCAGCTCCACGTCAAGTACATCTCTTCGCTTGTCGACGACTCGCACCAGATTCTGATTCAGTACCTCGATTTCCTCGGCTACAACCTCGACACCTCCGAGTATGTCGGCAGCACGCCCTCGATCGGCATGCTGATGAGCAAATACAAGCTAGACGCGTCACTCGCCTTCATGATTGGCCGCCGCTCTCTTTCGTTTGACGTACATAAATTCGACCCTGCTGTCGAGGCCGATGGCGATGTTGAGATGACAGATGTGTCCAAGGTATGTCACATGCATCTGTTTGCTGACGTTTTGTGTCCACGACATACTAATACACGACACAGGACGCCCCGCCGCGCGCAAACGTCATGTATGATACGTTGCAGCCCCTCATTGACGATATCGCCAGGACCAAAGGCCCTGAGAGCTGGGGGCACATCACTCCAGAGTTCTTCACCACCTTCTGGGCCCTGCAAATGGGCGACATCTACGTGCCGGAAGGCCGCTACGAAAAGGAGTATGCGCGCGCTGTTATCCAATCTAAAGAAGTCTCCAAGGAGCGCAGTGACATGACTCACGTGGGCATATCCAAGCGCGCCGAGAAGATGAAGGCCTTTGCCGACATTGCATCTCAGCTGAGCGCCGAGAAGAAGCAGCACCGTACTACGTGCAAGAAGATGCTGGCACTCTTGAATGAGCGTGTCGGCAAGTGGTTCCAGGGCTCTGTCAAGGCTCCCAATGCCGTGTCTGATGCCATCATCGAGCAGTGCCTTCTGCCTCGTCTGCTTCTCTCGCCGGCCGATGCCGATTTCTCGCACCGCATGATCCGCTTTCTCCATGACAACAACGCGCCCCGCTTCAAGACAATGGCGCTCTTTGACCGCCTGTTCAACGCCAACCGTCTGCGCTCCATGCTCTTCATTTGCACTGTTCGCGAGGCAGAGAACATGGGCCGCTTCCTGAAGAGTGTTCTGGGCGAGTTTGCGAGATGGCACAAGGACAAGACGGTCTACGAGGCCGAGGCTCTTGGTATGGTCAAGGGCTCGGACAAGAAGACCCTGCATGGCTTCGCCACGGCGTTTGATGCCGACGATATCGCCACTGCTTGGGTTGAGTACGATCAGTTCAAGGACATCCTCTGGGGCTGGCACAAGAATCTCTTCAATGCTCTTAAGTCGGCTATGACGGGCACGGAATGGCTGCACATCCGCAACAGCATCACCATCCTCAAGTGTCTACTGGACTGCTTCCCGGCCGTGGACTTCATGGCACGCCAGTTCACAGTGCAGCTCAACCGGATCGCCGAGCGCGAGTCTGGCTCCAAGGGCTCCGAAGGCCACCGTGTGGATCTGTCGGTGGCGGCCCAGACCGCCCTGTCAGAGCTTCAGCGCCGCAAGAGCAAGTGGGTGATGGTACAGAGCTTCCGCACCAACACGGTAAGTTTGCGAGGGCTTTGCATGGGTGGAGGTGCTCGAAAGGTCGCCAACTAACGCTGTTTTACAGATGGCCGAGGCCAACCACGAGAGTGCCAAATCGACTCTGCGGCCTACTGCGGCCGAGTTCAAGCCTGAACGACTTGTGTAAGTCACAGCACATCTATCGACAGCTCACAGCACTGCCAAAGCTTCCGAGTCGACACTAACCAGCCTTGTCACACAGTGATCGTCGCATGAACTCGACCCAGGCTAAATCAGCTGCGCAATCTGCCGAAGCCGAAGACGGCGAAGTCCGGGATCTCCCTGAGCGTCGGGCTCCCTCCAAGCAACAGCAGCCGTCTCTGCAGATACCTAAAAGGCCTGACAGTTCGGCGGCTGCTGCCAACACGCCATCACGCGTCGATAATTCTCGTTCCTCTGCGCTTCCCGACAGAGTTCCCGGTCTACCTTCTCGCCCGCCTGCCCCTAACAGCGGCACGCCTGCTGATCGCTTTGGCCAGACCATCAGAACGCAGGGTCGCGATACTGTGCGCGACCAGCGGCCCACCCGCGATGCGACCAGCAGAGACACCAGAGAGCAGACGCGTGATTCTAGAGAAGACGGCCGTGAAGGCCGTGAACGTCACAGAGACCGTGACTCCCGTAGCAACGCCAGTCTTGAACACGGCCGTCTAGAGCGGCCGTCTCTCCGAGATCTGCCGCAGCCGCCAGAGAGACGCGGAGGCGATAGCGGGTCTAACCGCGACAAGGAACAGTCCTCTTCTTCTCGTCGTGACGACCGGCAAAACAGGACTGAAAGAGATCGCAACAGTCACCGTGCACGGGACGAAACCCCTTCCACTTCCAACTCTCAGACTGACCCGTCCCCAGCCGCAGCTGCTCCGCAACAACAACAACAACAACAACAACAGCGTGCATCGACTAACGAACCCCCGATAAACCCTGCTCGTGCCGCCGCCATTTTGGGCACTCAGACCCAAGAACATGTCGCGGGGTCGAGCCAGCCCCAGCCAGGTCGTGCCAGTGGCAGTGCCAGATTACAGCGTGATGAGTCTAGGGGTGATCGAAAGCCCCATTCACCCCGCCGAGATAGAGACCGCGGCGAGGCCGAATCCAGAGGCGACGATCGCCATAGCCGTGACGGCGGCAAAGATCATCGCTCTGGCCGAGAGGGAAGAAGCGATTCTTCTCGCCCCGACAGACGCGAGAGAGATGCAGCCAAACGCAACGAGTCCTCCCACCGCGAATCCAAGGACACGCCTTCCGTTGACCGAACCAACCGAGACCGCAGCGACAAGGACGCGGGCCCACCAAGCCACCAGCGGGCTCAGGATCAGAGCTCTGGAAGACTTGTTCAGCCAACCCTGAGCTCGGATGGCGTCCCATCAGGGCCTCGAGGCCGTGGCCGGATCACTGGCCGCGGAGGTGCTCCTTCTATGGGTGTTAATTCCACCCCTCTCACCAACGGCCCGTCTGCGGGAAACGCCAGCATTGTCAACACTCCCGCCGCTTCTGTTAACAATACGCCAACTTCCATGCAACGACATGATCGGTTCCAGGCCTCAACCGGCAACGACGGTAACCGGCCGAGTACGCCGGATGGCGGCCCGCCTACTGGCCCGTCCACTAACAGACGGAGAGGCCAAGGCCATGATTCCAGCGCCGGTTCTCGCCAGGGACACAACTCAGGTTCGGCAGCCAATACCCCGTCTGGCGCGCACGACCGCCATCGCCAGCTGCCACCAGTAGGCTCTGTGAACAGCCCTGGTATCAGCCATGGCGTGCACCCTGATCGTCTCGTGAATCTTGCTCCCCCGCCGCCCTCGTCTGGACCTTCGCCTGCGCAACAAAGAAATATCGGCCATTCTCCGGCTATGACGCCTTCGGATCGACCTAACGGCGGCCCTAGAGGAGAGTATGGCTCTGGGCAGCGTAATTCGGAAGCCTATGGTAATGCGGTAGACTTGACGCCTTCAGCTTCGCAAAGTCGTAATCTCAATAGATCCGGTGGGGGCCAGCGGCAGTTGGCCGGCATCAACAACACGTTGCAGCAGTCTCTTGGAGGCGATCGTACCCGTCGACAAAATGGCCCTGCTCGCCAGTCTCTTGGGCCCGAGCCCACCGCTCCGACAGGCCCTGCTAACGAGCGCGCAGACGAGCGCGACAGGTCTCGGCCACTGGGCGGAGACGAGCACAGGGGCGGTCGATCAGATCGTGATCGGCGCGACCGCGGCCGCGATAGGGATCGTGGCAGCGGCCGTCGCGGTGGCCGGGATAACAGCCGTGACCACCAACCACGCGACCGGCAACCACGCGAACGCGACCACCGAGAGCGCAGTCCTGATCGCGATTGCGAAAAGGAGCCTCGCGACTACCGCGAACGCGACCGCAGTGGCCGCTCAGACGTGCCCCCTCCGCCTCCCCCGCCCCCAGGCGCTCCGCCCAGAGATATGCGCGACTCGCGCAGGGGAGGCAGAGATCGCGACCATCGCCATCGTGGCGGTGATGCCGGCGGCAGACAGTCGCTCGGCAACAACCAACACGTCAACAACCAGCACGTCAACAACATGCGCATCCCAGGCGGCGGCAACAACAACGGTGGTAGTGGTGGTGGCATCATGCCTTTCCACGGCCCCGGGCCTGCAGGCGGTGTCAACGCAGCGCCGATTGGCGGCGGCGGAGGAGGGGACCGTGAGAAGCAGCGCTCGCGTCGTTAGGAAAGCGATGGGAGTCGCTCTCCGGCTCAGCCTCGCGCACAATCCAGGAGCATAGGGTCTGTCGCAGTCACCGCCTATTCTGACGCGCACTCCGCCCCCGCCAGCCAAGCCGATGCTGTGATAGTCCTGGCTCGTGACTTGGCTGCTGCGCGCCGCACGCCGCGACTCACCCACGCGTCACGCCTGCCTGTCGGCACCAGCTCGAACGGTGGGATGATCCCGAATAGGACGCAGGCGTTGAATCCGCATTCACAGCCACAGCCAGAGTCAGAGCCACAGTTTCCTTCACAGTCGCAGCTATACGCACGCCCTGCGCAACGGCGCATCGACACAGCTCACGACAGAACCCGCCTGCGGTCTACGGATGCGTCGTCGGCTGCTCGCGGTGTTTTGACGGGCGCGATCGCCAAGCGGGTCGGTGGCAGACGGGATCCGGGGCCGCGGTGAGGCTGATTTGCGATGTCGATATGGTCTACTCGGAACGCTCTTGGTTCACGCAGTTTGTTTCTTCAAGTCGGTGTTTTTTTCTTTTTTCTTTTTGTTCTTGTTCTTGTCTCTTTTACTATTGTTGGATGGTGTATTCTCAAGGTTCTTTTTCTTTTTCTTTTACTCTCTCTCTCTACTTTTTTTCTTTCCTTTTCTTATCAATCTCATTTGTCCACTTGTACAATATCAAATATCACCATGTCGTGTTTCTCCGGTCGACGGCTTCCTGTTTCTATATCTCTATTCTTATATTCCCACGATATCGAATGCCATTCACACTTTATACAACACCCTGGATTGGCTCGTTCTTGCTACATGGTCCAAAAAGAAGATCGCGCAATTGGAAGTATCTTCCACAAAAGTGGCAAAAAAAAAAGAAGGTTTGTGTTGTCTCCGATACGGGGAATCGAACCCCGGCCTTCTCGGTGAGAGCGAGATATCCTAGCCCCTAGACCATATCGGATCTTGTTTGTTTGTTATGACGGCCCGTCTCCAGTCAGCGCTTAAGACTCCACAATGGCGTCCGACCTTCTATCAATACACGGCACTGAGCATCCAAGAAAAACATTCTATGCAATCACAACAAACCACCCCCAGCGCACTAACTCCATTCCCACCTTCCAGCCAGCGCATGTCCGTCCAAAAAGCGCATTATCCGCCGGCCCGTTCACAGCCAAGGTCGCGTGGCCCAATGGCAAGGCGTTTGACTACGAATCAAAAGATTGTGGGTTCGAATCCCATCGTGATCATCTTCCGCAGCCGTCAGCGACCCCCGACGACGGTTTCTTTTTGTCTTGTCGTCTCCTGGCTCCCATAGTGCAGTCAATTTGCAGCTCCTTTTCTTTTCTTTTTTCTTTTTTCTGCTGTTTGGTGTGTCGCTCGGGTTAGAGCTGCGTAATCCCATTGTCGAGACAATGCCGCTACATCTACATGCATATGCTGCAGCATGCCTGATGTTGCACCCAGTGCCTCGGCCCCGGTTCCTGATGCACCCTGGGCCAAGACAGTGTTACACGGCATCAACACCCTTGCATCACGTAAATGCATTGCTCTCTCTCCTGCTCTCTCTCTCTCCTGCTCTCTCTCTCTCCTGCTCTCTCTCACTCAATCAACAATGTTACGCCCTGCCAGACACCGCTCCCAAGATCAGATGCACAGATGCAACTTGAAGTCAAACAAGAGACCTCGTGGCTAACAAGTACCCAGCAATTCCGATATGGTCTAGGGGCTAGGATATCTCGCTCTCACCGAGAAGGCCGGGGTTCGATTCCCCGTATCGGAGACAACACCAATCTTCTTTTCTTTTTTTTCTTTCTTGTCTTGGTGCTTCTCCTACTTCAACCTGTAGACCAGGCAGACAGATATATGTGCACTGTTTAATCTTCTTTTTTGTATCTTTTTTTTTTGCACGCAACTGACATTAATTAAAAAAAAACACCATAGTGCTCACATAATACTTACCGGAATCTATCACGACCCGCTCGTTGGCCTCCTCTTCGTCCATACACCAAAAAGAAATGATCACGATGGGATTCGAACCCACAATCTTTTGATTCGTAGTCAAACGCCTTGCCATTGGGCCACGCGACCTTGCATTGGTACGTGTGCTGACTGTGCTACTTGGCTCTACGTAGGCAGCGCCACCGGAGCGACACACTGTGGACACCATCCTGTACATGACATCACCCATGGGTTACAGAGTGAACTCGGCACCATAGAACCAAAGGTTAATAGTGATTAATGTATAGGTCATGTATTTTTTTTTCGTCATTCTCTCTTCCCTCAACATCTCAGTCGATTTCCGGGTCCGGGTTCACTGCTCGCAAGACTCGCGGTTGCGGCTGGTGCACTCGTCGGGAGTAGTCCTGCTCATCCCTAAGCGTCCCGATGCTGTCCTGACTTTGCCGTCTAAATGCCGGGCTATATGGGTCCATCCGAGGGTCCATGGGCATCAGCCGGCTGTCGCGCCGGCCGGGGCTAGCAAAGCCGCTCTCGACACCTTTGCCGTTGCTGGTGCGGAATCCAATGTTGGACTCAGACTCCATGGCCTCATTACGTTGCCGCCATTTGAACCAAAACAAGCCTGCAATGGCCATGACGAAGGCGGCCGAGATTCCAACCGTAACACCCACAATCATGCCCGTATTGCTGCCTCCCCCACCCTTGCTATTGCTCTCCAGGACGGCCGTCGCTATCGTGGTGACGGTCATGATCGCCCCAGCAGAGTCGGTGGTTGTCTGCACCGAGGTTGATTGTGTTCTTGACGAAGTCTGCAAAATCAAATCAGTTAGCCATTTGCGTTCGTTACTGTTGGTTGATCATTTTTCTGTAGCTCGAGGTCTGCTTTTTTCGCTCCATGATGATATCCATCATACGCCAAGACGAGGCTTTGAAAGGGCCTTTTCTCAACGGACATAATCAGGCTAGCAGCAAAGTGAATGTCTCTGGTGATAATGCGGACGTGGATGAAGAGGTGTCACCGACCACTGATGTAGATGAGATAGATGATGTAGTGGAAGTAGTAGTGGTAGATTCCTGTTCGTGAGCAATGATTGCGAAGTTTTGTTTAGCTTTCTGTTCTTCTTTGACGACGAAATCTCCAAGCGAGACTCGAGCAAAGCAACGCAAACAAACAGAAAAGAAAACACGAGCAAGTAAAATGAACGAGCAATACAGCAGAAGGACGTGGTACGGACAAGACCGTAGTAATCATGGACCGTGACACATTACGCAGAATACCACCAGAAAAAGCATTCACGCATGGAAAAGAATACAAACAGTCAAGCATGGGGTAAAGGGTAGTACTCACGGTAGTAGTCGAAGCTGCCGAGGAAGTTGAAGAGCTCGTGGATGTGGAAGAACTTGACGTAGAAGAACTTGATGTCGACGTCGATGCATCCATGGTGGATACAGGTAAAGGGCCAATCTCGACATATCCGTAAAGGTGGTCGGACTTGCTACCACACCATTCAGAGTAACCGGGACATTGTGTGTTGCAGTCGGAGTCGTCGACAATGCTGTCGGAGCCGGGGGCTACGTTGGAGCACCAGCAATATTGATATTGCACAATGGCATATGCATTTGAGTCGTCTTGTTCTCTACAGTAGTTGGTACAGAGGCCCTGTGTTTGAAACATGCTATAATCTGCAGCAGGAGTCTGTTAGTCGGTGGTAAACTCGACAAAGTGGGCGGCATGGGCCGGTGCGGGGCTTATAACTTACTGCCATTACCCGAGCTAGCTGTGTTCAGTGAAGAGCACAGGTCAGCTGCGGTGTTGCCGTTAATGGTGTCGGCAGCATCTGCTCTGTGGAATAAACACGATGCAAGAACAAGAAGGCTGCTCGCCCTCATGATGGAATGCATCATTGTGAAAAAGGTGAAAACCCTGGGTTTCTCCTATAGGAGGAAAAAAGGACAGCCGAAAGTAAGGCAGATTAGAATAAGTAAAGCGTAAAGTGAACGAGGGGTAGGCAGCAGTGCACAGTCACGCCGCTCGTAAAGAATAGAAAGAGAGAAAAAAGACAGTAACGTCTTTTTTACGGTACTAGGCTTCCAGAAGTGCTCTGAAGTCTGGATTCAATAGGTGGTTAGTTTATGACAAGCCAAGAAAAGACAGTATGAAACAATGGAATAGAAAAAAGAAGCCGGGGAAAAGAAACAGAAACAAAAAAGAACATGTGCAATGGTCAGGCAGTTCCAGCAATATGCACTACGGTAGATTTCCTACGGCAATGGAAACAACAGCCAGTAACCATGGGGCTTGAGCGCACAAGATGGCGATTTCTAGTGCGCGTTTGATATAGATCTGGGCGTGAGGAGGGGCGAAAAAAAAAGAAAGGAAAGTGGTATAGGTGGTTGAAGCTTCTCTTGATTTCTCCGGGAGTCCGAGACAAAAAGAAACGACAAGAAAAGGACGATGAAATCAACGATCAAAAGAATCAGGCAATAGTGTCAAAAAGAAAAAGAAAAAAAAAAGGGAAAAGAAACGCTCAATCGACTTTGCATGCGTACGTCGGCGTAGCTTGCGGTCGAATTGGTTGGTTGTCAGGGTGGCACAAAGACTAGGCTGGGCAGAGCAGAGCAGATGTGCTAGTATCGGTGCTGGGGCGGTGTTGCAGCTCGTGGAGAAAGCAAAGAGGTGATGGACAAGCCGCAATTTGGAGACTCTTACACGAGGTTGAGAGGTTGAGACACGATAGAAAGGGCAGGTTGGTCTAGTTGTACAATTAAGAGCCACTTGATTTCTTGCTTTGTAAAAACCGGGCCAGCCTCAATAAAATCGGAAATGAGCATCAAACAGAGTGCGAAGAAGAACAGAGAAGTTGGTTGTGCCCATTCAATCAAAAGCAGCAGTGGCAGCCACCGTCGTAGATGTTTCAAGAGAAGCAAACCCGCAAAGAAAGGATAGAGCAGTCAAACAAACGGGTGGGAAGGAAACAAGAGGACCCAGCGTCGATAGGCTTGTAAACTAAGCAAGCCTAGTGGGAGGGGAGAGATAGAAAGAGGACCGAGAGGCAAAATGGGAGACAGGGAGGAGAGAGAAAAAAAGAGAAAACAGAGGCTCTATCAAGCGTAGCAAGGTAGGGGCGGGATGGCTGATGGTGTGACTCTGTCGTTATTTTATTCCGGTGAAGTCTAGCCATAAATGGTGGCTTGCTTCTGGCGTCGCTCGACGAGGTGTATCTCGGGATAGACAGGCTGCGTGTTTTTCCAGTGACCGATGAAGCAAAGACTGAGGAGCGGAATAGGCGGACTTTGTTTCAAGCTAAGCCAGGTCCGTTTAGAGAGACGCTTGGTGGGATATTCTTCGTCCGCTGTTTTTCGGTGTTTTTTTCTTTTGCATGTGCAAATCTCTTCCCAAGATTCTTTGCGTGGCTCGCCTCCATCAGGATTGGGGATGGGAAAATAGGATGAGCTCTTAGTGGCTGAAACAACAGTTAAGGACAAGTGCAAGTAGAATAACAAGACGACGAAGACAGCTGGTATGGGCTGAAAACTTCTAGACCTCAGTAGCGCGTAAAGGATTGGATCTTGTTTGGCTTTTTTTCTCTTCATTTGTTTCGCTGGCTGGGGCTGTTGGTGTTTATCGACGGCTTGGCGAACAATAGTGCATATTGGCTCTTTGTCGTCGGCATGGGCGTCGTCGTCGTCGTCGTTGTCGCCGGTGGACACGGAAATAGGGAGACCAAGGAAATAATGTCAGGAAAACTAGGGCGAGGGGGGCTGCTGCGTGTCTGTACTTCAGAACAGGTAGCGAGAAGTGAGAGGAGAGAAGAAGTCATTCGACGATTGGCTCTTGGGGGGGAGGGGGGTGATGGCAGCAATTTGCTGGTTTTCCTTGAGATCGGAATCAAGGGTTTATCGGAAATCACGAGCTCGGTAACGACAATAGGGGAGTTTGTGTTTTTTTTTGGCGATGGGGGGAGTGGGGAGGGCGGCTGCTGCGGCTGCGGCTGCGGCTTTATTTTGGTGGAATCCTGCAAAGCTGTGATGTTTGGTGATGAAGATGGAGAGCAAATGAGGGAAAAAGAGAGAGAGAGAGAGAAGGGGGGAGAGGGATAGAACAAGATGAGGACAGGAAAGAATAATTGAAGAGGCGGGGGGGGGAGATGGAATGGCATAGAAATTGGGAGAATCGGGAAAGAGAAGGAAAGAGCAGAAAGAGAAAGAAGACGACGGGTTCTCACGTCAAAATCAGAGGTTCTTACCTTGTACTGGCATTCAGCAAGGAAGTGCAAGTGCCGCTAGGTGCCAGAGAACAATCACGAACAACAGCAAAGTTATCGTGAAAATTGGCAGTCACGCCGGGGTCGGGAGGAGAAGGCGCATACAATTCGATGAGAGGAACAGGCAGTTGCGGTGTCGTCAATCGGAGAGAGAGAAGTGGGCCAAGTTGATGCGGTCAACCAGTCGGTATGTGTGTCGCTCTTTTGCTGGTGTCCTTTGGCTTGGTGCAAGTGCCCAAGATGAGGTTTTGCTCTTTCCTTGGAGGTGATTTCCAGATTCGTAGAGGAAGAATGGGGGAGGGGGGAGAGGCAGCAACGACCGGGTGGTGTGGGAAAGAGCAGAGCAGCGGTGAAAGAAGAGGAAGGCGAGAGATAAAGATGGGATGAGAAATTGAGGCAAGCAAAAATACAGCAGCAAGCAAGCAAATAAAATCAGAGAAAATCAAAGCGACAGAAACGAAGCGAGAAGAAAGTAAAAGAGAAGAAAAGAAATGATGACGAAATGATGAAATAAAATACAGGCAGACAGACAGACAGACAGATAGACATGGACGCATGCACATGCACACGTAACGAGGGTGTGTGGCAGGCAAGGAAGAGAGAAGAAAAAGAAGAAAGAGAGTTAACGAAAGAAGAGAAAAGAATCAACAGTACAAATAAGAAAAAAAAAAGAGAGAGAGAGAAAGGCCTAGCAAAAGTCAGAACAAACCTTTGACCATCATGAGTACCAATCCCATGTGCCGACAGCAACAAGGTGGAAAGCGGCGCAACATATATTGAGCCATTGGCATGGATTATCAGAAAGGGCGAACAGGCCGGACCAAGATTAACGAAGCCTACCTACGCCCACAGGCAAAACATCACAACACAGCACAGGCAAAAAGGAAAGAAAGTAAAAAAAATAACGAAAAATAACGAAAAAAGAAAAACAAAAACAAAATTATCGAAGAAAAAAAACGATTAATTGAAATGATTTTATCGCCTGATCAGCATAGACTTTTGTGACTTACAGCAATAGGCAGGGTCAGGTTCAGGCCAGGACAGGACAGGACAGATAGGCCAAGGCAAAGAACAATAAAAATAAAATAAAAGACAAAAGAAAAAAGAAAAAAGCAAGGGGGAATGGAGGAAGATAAAGGCTTGTCTTTTACTGGCTGCTGTGTGAGGCCAAACAAAGATAGATGCCTTCAGGGCTTAGCCACGAGTATGAGAATAAGGATGTAAATTGGCAGTGCTTTTATCAGTGTGTGTGTGTGTGTGTGTGTGTTGATCAGGCCGGGTCGTCTCTAACAAGCAGCCAGTCTCCTCCTTGACGATGGGCTGTTGTTGTTATTGTTGTTGTTGTTGTTGTTTTGTGTTGTTTGTTATAGTAATGATACAATAATTGGTGATGACGGCGGATTCTTCCTTTGCGTCAGCCCGAGCATTCCGTGCTTCTTTGTAGATATGGATACATGTAGTACACAGCGCCGCACCGTACAACTTGTGCGATACTACATGCACTCATGCATGTATGCATGTATGTGTGCATTTGTAGTTGGAGGTTGGAGGTTGTTGTGTGATGTGATATAGCGATGTACCCAGGTACCCAAGTACCCAAGTACACATGTCACTTTGTCACTTGGATAAAGACCAGCCAGCCAATCCAAGCACTTGCTCGCCTGCTGCTCCTGCCATTTTGTTCAGCGTAGCAACAAGGTCTCTGTCTTTAAACCCTAGAGGGTTGTAGTTTGTATGTAGGTATGAAACTTGAAGGAAGGGGGGGGGGGGCAAATTGGGGAGGGGATATGGCCAAACCCCTGCGGTAAGAGTGAGAAGGAAAAAGAAAACTTAAAAGAGAAACAAGAAACATAAAAAAATATTTACACGGACCTTGAACGCACTAAAAAAAAAAAAAAGAGGCTGGCCGGAAAAGTGACATGTGTCCGATAGGCTGTGCACTATTCTTGGTCTGTTTTGTTTTTTATTACTTCTTTATTCTTTTTTTTTATTTCTTCTCTCTCTGAAGCTGGCCGTCGATACAGCAAACTACACCACCCCAAGCCTCTACTGCACTGCACGTTATACAGGCTACCCACTGAAAGGGCCCCTGTTTACCACTATAACACATATCGGTCCC
>JADILG010000486.1:0-17588 GCA_017591655.1 Thielaviopsis populi
GTGGTTGGTGGGAGAGAGGGGGTGGGGGGGTGGGGGGGGGTGGGGGGGGGGGTGGGGGGGGGGGGGGGGGGGGGGGGGGGGGGGGGGGGGGGCATGCAGAGGGAGAGAGAGACAGAGAGAGAGAGAGAGACAGAGAGAGGTTGCAACTTACGTCAAGACTCTCAAGGCAAGCAAAGTGGCGGCTTGAATAAAGAGAGGGAGGGGAGGGAATGGGAGTATGACAGAGGCTGTCTCACAGTAACAATACAACAATGTGTGAGGTCATCAAAGAAGATGATGACGATGAATTGGAGGTGTTTAGAGACAGAAAATGGGCTGTCTCAGAGTCAGAGATGGGAAGAAAAAAAGAAAAGAAGAGAAGAAAAAAACGGCCGAAACAAGGCCCTGAGGTTGAAGTTGGTTCGGGGATTATTGGGGGGGAGGGCTTCAGAAGAAGAGCGAGAGTTCCAGAGGACCAGAGAAAAAGGCGAAACAAGGCCTGGTTGACTGGACAGGGGCGAAGAAGTTAGAAGACGGACGGGGGAATAATAAGGCCAGAGAAGACGAGAACTTACAGGGAAGACCCAAGAGGAAAGGTGTGATTTTGAGGTGGTGGTTAATTTGATATTGCGAGAAGGACGACCCAATCAAGGCAAATAAATGCGGGAAAAGAAATAAAGAATAATTAAAAAAAGAGAATTAAAAAAAAAGGAGTAGTGAAAAATCCCGAAGTGTGATTTTCTTTTTTATAGTTGGCAGGGATTTCATTCCGAAGCCTTTTTTTTTTTTGGTGATGATGATGATGATGATCTTGAGAGAAGAGAAGAAGAGAAGAAGAAAAGAAGAAAAGAAAAAGATTTTTTGTGGGCAGATCTTGAGGAAGATGATGACTGATCAGCTTGCCGTTCACCACGGCAAGAACCACGCAGAAGAAGAAGGCGCAGACGGGATATCGACGGATAAAGTGAGCGCCTGCCACCTTTGGAAATCCGGGCGTGATAAGGAGAGAGGCAGGCAGGTACGGGTACAGCACAGGTACAGCAGAGGTACAGCACAGGTACAAGAGAGGTACAAAGAGAGGTACCAGAGTCATACAACACACAACACACAACAGGCCCAGACTCAGTACAGGTACGCACACCCAGGCCCAGACAGATACCCCCTCCCTCCCTCATGTACACAATGTACACTACCAGAAACACACAACACACTCAAAAATCCTCCTCCCCCCTCCCCCTCCGCGTGATAGAACGCCCCAGCTCCCAGCTCCCAGCTCACAGTTCCCACGGAACGCTTTCATGCACCGGGTCGCCAGGGGCTTGCCTCGTGGTAAGACACAAAATACAATTGCTGCACTTTGGGCACGTTGCATGGGCCCGAAAGCGCCAGCATGTGCTGTGGTCTTGCAGGGCCAAAGCTCGCAGGGCCAAAGCTCGCAGAGGCAAGGCTTGAAGTGTTGCACCTTGATGTACAGGTTTTGTGTTCTTTCTTTTACTTGGTGCACTTGACTTGATGTACAGTTCTTGTACTCTTTCTTGTACATGTGAAGTTGGGCAAGAGCAGGAACAACAAACAGCCAGAGCAGGAACGGGGTACGTTGGTTCCTCCCCCCCCCACTTATCCGGTCCCCACTTATTCATCCGTGTACTTTGTGTGCCGTGGGTACGTACCTCATACATAACACCATTTCTTTTATTTATTTTTATTTATTTTTATTTATTTATTTTCTTTTTCTTTTCTCTTCTCTGCACTGTACCTGCAGCCAGCCCTTTCTCTCTCTCCCCCCCCCCCCCCCCCCCCCCCCCTCCCCCCCCTCCCCCCTTCCCCCCCCCCCCCCCCCCCCCCCCCGCCCCCCCCCCCTCCCATCTTTTTTTTCCCCCCCCCCCCCCCTCCCCCCCCCCCCCCCCTTTTTCCCCCCCCCCCCCCCCCCTCTGCACCAGTCTGTCGCTGTTTATCCCACTTACAAGCGTTCATCCATTCAGGGGCTGTACCACGTTCCAGGGGCCCCCCTGGCTAATATGAAACATGGCGTATCTTGTTTGCACACAACGAGTCCTCTTCTTCCTCTTCTTCTTCCTCTTCCTCTTCCTCTCTCTCTCTCTCTCTCTCAATGCAAAACCACAGCAGACATGCATAAAAAAAAAAGTCCCGCAGATGGTCCTGTCATATGTCACGATACAGACAGACAGGGGGTAACTGCGGTAGATGCATGTGTACCCATGTGTATGCATGTACCCGGGATATTCCTATGGCATGGTTATGCATCTATCGTGCTTATATGCGTATGCCTATATCCACAACCCGACTCGGCCTCCTTTGTCTTCCCCTCCCCTCCTCCCCTCCTCCCCTCACCCCTCAAACACATCATGCTGTAAATCCACCCCATACCCGCTGGCCATTTCCCTCATCCGCGCCTCAACCTCGTCCTCCATGCCCCTACCCCAGCCCAGCATCTGCCCAAGCCGGAACCAGTAAAACGCCACATCCGATGCCAACATCACCACCTTGAACACCACGTGCCGCACATAGTAATCCAGCTTCGCCAGCGGGCCCAAGCCCGCCTGCATGTAGAGACTGCGGCTGGCCCACTCGCCCATCAGCTTGACTCTGTTGACCGGCGACCCCATGGCCTGGTTGTTGCCCTGCACAATGCGCATGTTGCGTCCAATGAAAATCAGCTCCTTGGGCATCAGCTTCTCGTCCTGCAGAAACTCGCGCGTCGCCTGCTTCATGCGCTCGCGCGTCAGCATCTGCCGCTCCGCCTGGCTCTTGCCCTTGAGCGAGTCCAGAAACTGCCGCGTGTCTTCGCCCTGGTATGGCCGCAGCAACGTGGCGCTGGCCAGCACCTCGCCCGACCCAATGCCCCAGAGCCGGCTGATGCGCAGAATCCTTGCTCGGTCCAGCGTCATCAGCGCCTTCCAGAACTGCGCATACTGCACCCGGAACTCGGGCCGCATGTACACGTACAGCCCGTGGTCCATGAGCACTACCTGCGCCCTGCCGTTCTCCAGCCGCCGCACAAACATGTTGCCCGGGTGCGGGTCACAGTGCACCACGCCCCAGCGGAAGATTTGCGCCGCAAACAGCTCCACAATCGTATGCATGACCTCGGCCCGGGAAACACCGAGCCCGCCGCGCCCGTCTTTGCCTCGCCACTCCTGGCGCGCCGGCTTGAGCTCTTGGTCTAGCGATTGTCTGCGCAGCTGTTGCCGCCGCCACGCCGACACGTCCGGGCCTGCAAGCGGAGAAGAGACGCCCGGCGTGGAGTTGCTAGTGCGGTCGAGCCAGGGCCTGGTGAGCACGTCGCGGTCATGAAGACGAAC
Organism: Thielaviopsis populi; assembly: GCA_017591655.1. Classification (NCBI taxonomy): domain Eukaryota; kingdom Fungi; phylum Ascomycota; class Sordariomycetes; order Microascales; family Ceratocystidaceae; genus Thielaviopsis; species Thielaviopsis populi. The sequence continues at coordinate 3,303 of JADILG010000486.1, forward strand.
ACCCTCGATCCATTCCGCCGTCATCACGCGGCGCGTCGTCAGATGGTCGTATATAGCCGGAATGTACACGCGGTCGCGGAACAGCGGCTCTGAGTTGACCAAGTTGCGCATGGTGCGGGCATTTGTGGCCTCGTTGACGAAATCAGTCTCGAGCTCTAACCGTTCGCAAATGTACGGAACAAAGGTGGCAAAGGGCAGCTCAAATGCCCATGAGTATATCTCTGTCATGACTCTGTTCCGAGGAGCAAAGTCGGTTAGAAACGGCCGCGCTTCTGGAGAAAGAAAGGAGGAAGAAAAAGAAAAGAATAAAAAGAAACAAGGACAGAAAGAAAGGAGGAAGAAGAAAAAAAAACCTACTTAAACGTCCACAAATCAAACATCAGCTGCTTCAAAATCTCCCGCTTTTGAATCTTAATGGCAACCTCCCGCCCGTCCGCCAGTCTTGCCCAGTGCACCTGTGCCACACTGGCGCTGGCTCGGGCCCGTCTCTCCATCAGCCCTTTGCCCTCCTCCCCGCTGAAACTGACTCCAAAAACCTCCTCAACCGACTTGCCGCCAAAGTCCTCTCGAATGACGGCCTCGACATCACGCCACTCATTCTGCGGCGCATCGTCAAACATGCGCGCAAACATGGCCTGGAACTCTGGCGGCAGCACCGCCGTCTGCATGGCAATCGCCTGCCCAATCTTCAGGTACACCCCGCCATTGCTGCGTATCAGCCGCGACAGCCGCTCGGCACTGCGCCGGTGGAGCTCGTGCGCGTCCCCCGCCACCCACGGGTCCGCCCGGAAATTCAGCTTGTAGTCTGCCGCCACCACCAGGCCCGTGGCAAACGTGCGCAGCGAACGCACCACGCCGCCCGCGAAAAAGTGCCGGTCGCCCGCATACCCGGCCCCGCCGACGCCCACGGCCATCAGCACGCGCCGGCCCCAGCGCCGCTGCGTCGCGTACGTGCGCGCCGTGCGCGGCTGGCCGAGCGATGCGGGCGACGGCGGCCGCAGCGGCGAAAATGGCGATCCATGCGCTGATGCGTGCCGGTGCCGGTGCCGGCGCTGGTGGTGGTGGTGATGGTGGTGGTGATGGTGGTGCGCGGCCTGGCGCAGCGCCTTGGGGCCGTGTAAACGCCGGCCTGCGCATTGCATCATTTCCATGGCTGGAGGTGCAGATTGCGGCCGGAAGCCTCGCGCAAACTGAAGCATTGCTGCGCTGCTGATGTATCGATTCGTGTGATGTCGTAGATGCAAGAAAAAAAAAGAAAAAGAAAAAGAAAAAATCGCCCCTTCAGGCAGAAAATGAATATGTAAGCAACAAACAGACACACACACACAAAAAAGAGCAGCCTGGAAGATCAGGCTGCGAGGTTTTTGTTTTTTTTTGTTTCAATTCAGCTTCATTTGTATGCGTTCCTGATATCTCATGCGGCAGGTACGGTAACCCTAGGGTCTATGGGCCTCTGCTTACCTCCGCTGCTCCGCGATTCCGCGACCCCGGCGAAGAGGAGACGGCCTAACCCCGTTCCATCTTGCGGGGCCTTGGAACTTGGAGCGGTGGGGTCGATCGGACTTGGGCCCTACAGCTGCGACTAGGGTTTAAGGGTTTGTTCAGTGCTCGAGTACAGTCGCGATACATTGTTCACACTTTGTCCACACTTTGTCTACATTCATACATTTTGCCCTGATACATTTTTTGTGCCCCATTATCCCCTCAAGTAAAACACCACGCAGCCTCCACATACACATCATGAAACACTTGCTCCAGGGCAAGCTTTCTCAAGACGGCAGGCAACAGAATTAATAGCCTGTTGCTAAAGTTGCTGAAACAGACGGACACTGAACCCAGTCATCGTCAGATGAGAATGATAGGGTTAGATAGGGTTAGATCGACCCTGATATGGGCACTACACCAATTGGCACCTCTAATGGTTGCGTTGGGCCTCACAGGCCAAGGTCACAAGGCGACTGCTCTTTTGTCTTGGCTGGTGGTATGTTGCCCGGGTTTTGTCTCTTTGTTCTGTTGTCTTGTTGTCTTGTTGTCTTGTTCTGCGTGTCCTATATTGATGCACAGAACATACTACAGAACAACGCTTTGGACATGCTGAGGACTGAGCGGTCACTAAGACCAGCTCGCGCAGCCCTAGAGCATGTTTACATTCCTTTTTTTTTTCTTCTTTTTTTTTCTTTGCACGCTTGTTAGTGCAAGTTGCGAAGCGAAGAATGACGCCAGCACTCGACAAAACAAGGTTACATGTGGGGACGGACCATATAACCGGGTATACCCCGGGTAAAAACCAGACATCGCCGGCTTAACGCTTGTTCAAAGTCTTGAGTCCAAATGGGAACAAACTAGATATATACGGACATACAAATGAATATCCGAATTATGTCTTGGTGCATCGAGGGAGCATTGCCGATGCAAGTCAATCTAACACTCTACAGCCTGAAAAGAAAAAAAGGAGAACAAAAAAGGGCTCTTGTTGTTTTCTTTTACGGCCCGTTTCACAGGCTTGTATTGTAGCAACACTGTAACATTGGCTGCTTGATTAGATTGGCATGTTGTTCTACGGCCGATAGTCAACAAACAGAGAGAGACAAAAAGGTACTTGTGCTTCCCTCCCCGGTATAACGGCCTGCAAATCATCAAATACCCACCGCCCCCACTAGAAACAACGACACCACAATATTACTAGTCGTGGCTTGTGCTCCGCCGTCCTAAAGAGAGGGCTGATGGGCAGGAGACAACAAACAATCCCAGAGGTTGGGGGCGGCCGTAGAGCTAACGATTGTATTGTATTGTAGGAAGCAGCGTACGTAACAACGTGATGGTGAGATTGCAGTTTCCCGAATAGGTCGGATAATGTAGCAAATTTGAACGCTGACTAGAGGATTGGTACGTGCCGGCCCACCTTTCTGTTTGAATTGGGATGGAGCAAACGACAGACGAAAGTGAAAGGCCGTCGTTGGTAGTTTAGTAGAGTAGTTTCCCACACAGCCTGTACACGTACTCGTGCAATGTATCCACGTACACACGTATGTGCCTGTAAACGTGGGTCAGCAGTTCCCCCCTGTCACTCACGCTTCACGCTCACTCAAGTTGCCTGCCCTGCATGTTGTCAGGTACAAGCGAAAATCAATCCGGCGCCGGCATTGGGCGGGCATTGGCACTGCGTGCACTTTAAAAAGGAGCCAGGAGCCAGGGACAAGCCTCAAAAAAAACAAAGATGAAACCAAATATGGCTAGTGCCTTAGGATCCTCTATCCCGCTGCTAAAGCTGGATCAAGAAAAAAAAAGGTACCCAAAAAAGACAGGAACAAGGAGGAAGAACAGCGAGGAAGGGAAAGAGCGAAGAAAAAAAGGAAAGAACAAGATGACTAAAACAAGAAGGGACACACAAAAAAAGAAAGAAAAAGGAAAATAATTGGCAAGCTGACGGAGAAGAAAGGGAAGCTATGCTACCTTGTTGGGCTTGCAACACAGAATAAGACCAAAAAAAAGCGGCAAATTGTGGAAATTGTCACCTGGAATGTATCCACGTACACGCGTAGATTTGTCTACGATACGGTGCCCAGTATGTATCCAGTGACACACCCAAGCCGGTCAGCACACAGTTTCCAGGCGAAGCTAGCTAGGAAGGGCACTGGCAAGATGATTTTCATGTTAATGACACGACACGATATGACACGACACGATATGACACGACACGACACATCAGGTCACATCATCGCCATTCCCTCGGTCATAATGTTAGCTGGGCCTCACCTCAGAGCTTTGTTCTGCAGGTATTTAGGTACCTTTTTCCTGGCGAATAAAAAGGAAGGTAGGAATGGACAGGGCAGGCACAGAAACAGAGGAAAGGGACTAGAACAAGTACAAGAAAGAAAAAAAATGGGCCCTAAAAAGCGGAGACAGGCCTCGGGGGCTTTTTTTTTTTCCAATTCTTTTTCATACTTTTCTTTTACCTTTTTGTACCTGCATCATGCAATCAAAGCCAAAGCCAAAAAAGAAAGAGCCAATTCGAGAAAGAGCAAGAGCCAAATGAGAAAAGGAAGGAAGCTGTTGCAATGACATGTGAGAGAAGGAAGGAAGGAAGGAAGCTGTTGCAATGCAGCTATTACCACAGGAAAGCCTGACACAGGATGGATGATACAGGCCAATCAGCACATTGTGCGCCGTGCTGGGTACCTGGTACCTTTTCTTGGCTTGCCTTGCTACACACTGGCCCGTGTCTCTATAGTGCAGCCAAGCAGATGTATGAAAGCCTGGTCATAGCCACCTGTGTCTCCAAGCCGAGTCTCAAGATACCCAAGACTGTATTATGACCCGTTGTTGTTGTAGTTGTAGTTGGCTTGGCTTGACCCTTGGCTGTTGTTGGCCTGGCCGACTCTCTTGGAATTTGCGCTTAGTCTGCTTGTCTGTCTGTGCCTGTTTGTTGGTGGGCTGTCTTATTCCAAGTGCTACTGGCTCTTAATATTATCGAGGGGGGCAGGGATGGCGCGGGTGTGCTTATTGTATTTATTATGATTGTATTTATTATGTACAGTGTACTTGGGAGAGAGAGAGATAGAACGCACGAGGAAGGGAAGAAAAGCAGAGAAGCGAAGAAGCAAGAGCCCTCCAACAAAGGCAAGAGCACGGCGGTTTGTCAGTGACGTTTTTGGATGCTACTTTCCTTTTTTCTTTCTTTCGTTCTTTCCTTGTGTTGTTCTTTTTTCATTTCAATTTTTTTTTCACTACCTGCCTTTATTGTCCGTTCTTTCCTTTGACTTTTCCGCTTCAAAAAACTTTTTTGCTCTTCACCGCCCGCGACGTCGTGACTGGACTTCCCCCTCTTTTTTTTCTTTCTCTTTCTCTTCTTCTTCTCTTCTTCTTCTTTTCCAGATATCTTCGTCTTTATTTTTTTCCCTCTCATTTCTCGGAAAATCTACTCCAACAACACAACATCTTCCTCGTCTTGCTTCATCATCCACGATTCGGCCCTTTTTATTTTATTTACTCTGCTGCTCGGACGATCATTTGTCGAAGCCTGCGCCTGGATGTTATACAACAGCCCTCGGGAACTCGTCGTCAAACTTTCCGAGCAATCTTTCGCCTGTCTTCTTCTTTGCCGTCTCCCCTACCGGCTGCCCTCCTCTCCGCCCGCCTCCCCCTACCAGCTGTCACACATGCTCGCTTCTCCTCACTTATAATAAAACACCCGCCCGTTGCTGCTCTCCGATACCGACAGCCCATTCTTTGACACTCCGCCGCTTCCAAAGCCGCGTCTTGACGGCGCTGGCTTCTCTTCTTGATTGCTTCTCGTTCTCGGACCTTCGCCTCTCTGGATCTCCCGCCGCCGCCACGCCATGCTTCGCCCAGCCACGCCGTTGTCGCTGATACTGGCGGTGGCTTTTGGACTGCTAGTACTATCGGTGCTGTCCACGCCCATTATCAAAGGTGTGCCCTTGGGCAAGTTCAACGACTTCGACTATGGCGTCTTTGGCTTCTGCCAAGTCGACGACTGTAGCGGCTTCCAGGTCGGCTACAAAGTCTGTAAGTACTACAACCAGGACACATGCACACACACTCTCTCTTTCTCTCTGCACATGCCAAATCACCCGCCCTGCTAACCCTTATCGCCGCACAGCTACCGACACCACCGCCGACTCCGACTTCAACCTGCCCAGCAACACTCGCGATAACCTGACAACTGTTCTGATTGTCCATCCCATTGCCGGCTTGCTGACTCTGGTGACCTTGGTCATGGCTTTTACTGCCCACATCCGCTCTGCCGCCCACTCCTCGCGCTACTTGCTGGCTCTTACCATCATGAACTTCCTCTCTTTCCTCGTGACTCTGCTGGCATTCCTCGCCGACGTCCTCCTCTTTATTCCTCACCTGGGCTGGGGCTCCTACGTCGTTCTGGCCTCTACCATTTTGCTTGGCCTATCTTCAATTATGGCCTGTGCCATGCGCCGCACTCTGGTAAGCCGCAAGTCCAGGAAGAAGAAGATTGCCGAGCACGCCGAGATGAGCGGCGAGAACTTTTATAATCGCGAAAACGCTTTAAAGGCCTCCAACGTCCTGACTGAGCCCATCCCCTCTATCCCCGCCATCCCCAGCGCTACCATGCAAAAAGGCTCTGATGGTCTTCCTGCTTTTGCTACTTTTGAAAGTGCCAAAGACAAGCCTACTAGCCAGGTCAGCGAGGAACGCATGCCTCTGACGTCCCAAGCTTCCATTCACAGAATGAACTCTGTCGAGCAGAACAAAGACATTCCTCTTCCTCCTCCTCCTGTCAACATGGCATCCTACGGCCCGCAACGCTCCAACTCTGCCCCTCCTCAGGTCGACCAATATGGCAACCCCATCGATACTGCTCAACCCATGTATGCCGGCAACTACAACGCCTCTGTCGATCGCTTCAACAACTATCCCGCCCGTGGTGGACCCCAGAACTTCCGTGGACGCGGCGGTTATGGCGGCGGCGGTCGTGGCGGCTACAATGGCCTCAACAACTACCCCGACAACGCCAATCACGGCTATGGTGGCCCTCCTAGACGCGGCGATGGTAGCGGCTTTGGTGCTCGTGGTGGCTACGGCCCTGGCCCCCGTGGCGGCTACGGCCAAGGACGCCCGCCTCGCCAATCGCCCGTCAACTACCAAAACGACACCGGCTACAACTACCAGGAAACATACAACATGCCTCGCAGCAACAGCATGAACCAGGGCGGTTACAGCAATGACGCTTACTCCGACACCTACAACGCCCCCAACAACGACAGCTACAACACTACTAGAAACAACAGCACCCCGTCATTTGTTCCTTACACCCAGCAGCAGCTCCTCATTGATAGCTACGCCTCGGACAATACGCAGAATCCGAAGAATCCCATTCAAGAATTCAACTTTGGAATCGAAACAAACCACCGTGACACAAGCGATCTCAGTCTTCCAAGAGCCGAGTCTCCCCCTCCCCTGCCTTCTGACGTGGTTGCCGCAGTCTCGCCCACTCCCAGCCCTGCGCCAGGTGCTTTTGAAATGGAAGGTAGCCCTACTGAACCAAAGGCTAGCCTCAAAGGCGATTCTCTGCGTGAAAACAACGACAAGGCTGAATTCGATGCCATGACGCAACCCCCTCGTCTTGGGGAGGATCTTCGCCAGACCTATGTCAGTGCTACTAGCAAGTACAGCCAGGATGACGCTGGTATGGGCGAAAACAACTCCGTTCCTCCTAGTCCTAACAACGGCTGGACCAATGCTGCCCGCCCGTCTGCTCTCCCGTCTCCGCTTGTGTTTGGTCGGCAACCGTCGCCTGCCACAATCCCCGAACATGGGCCCGCCCAGCACGGCGACTACTACGAAGATGTCGACCCTCGCTACGCCAACCCGTCCACATCGCCCATGCCGCCGCCGCACGAAATTATGATCACGCCACCTGAAGTCACAATTGACGATATCCCGGGGAAGGGCGACCCGCGTAGTCCCGGCTGCGAGTCGGATGTTTCTAACTTTACGTCCATCTCGCAGCGTGGGATCAACCCTCGCTGGAACCCCAATGCGCCACCGATGCCTCCGTTTGGAGGTCAAGGACCCATGGGCCCTATGGGTCCCGGTCCCGGTCCTGGTCCCGGTCCCGGTCCTAGGCCGAGACCTCACCAAAACCTTGGTCCGGGCGCGAGCCCAGGCGGCCCGTGGATGGGAGGCCCTAGAAGACCACCTCCGTCTCAGCAGCGCCAAGATATGCTTTTGAACAGCAACCCTGACTTTGCCTTGCCTGGTCGGCGGTAAACCCAAAAAAAAAGAGACACCTCACCCAAGGATGTTAATGTCGTGTCACTCTTTCACAGCACTCGCTGTTCTGCTTTCTTACCATACACATGCTCAAAAGGCGTATACTTACTCATGTCATATGCGTGACGGTTTTTGATCTGTTGATACCCTACTCCATGTTTCTCTGTTGCTTTTTGCTCGGCACTTACTTGGCAGCCACGTTTTTCTTTTTTTGCCTTGAGTTTTCTTTTTTGTTTTTCTCTTGTCCTTTTGGCGCGCCTCTGGGCTTTGGGCTGATTCTGTCTAGCATCATTACCAAGCCTGATCTCTCTGCCCTTGTTTTTTTTTTCTCTTGGCAGTTCTTTTGCATACAACGGCGTCTTGTGTGTGTGTGTGTTGTTATCGTTGGTGTTCTTTCCTTTAAATCTTTGGGTCGGTATAGTACCAGGATCTGGTCGTTTCTTTTTAATCTTGTTTTATTTAAGCTTCGCTCCGGCTATTTCATAGAGTACTCTGCAACTAATGCCACTGCCCCGACAGCCATTTGTGTTGACGTTGGGCGCTGCCGGATTGGTTGTACAGTGCGTGTCACGTGATGCCGCATGTACATGTGTAAGTCAAGCAAGCGTGAAATGTGGGGCCACAACAACGTCACTTGTCTAAGCTACAAGCGTCCCGTCTTTTGTTTACACACACGTGCACATGTACAGGACTTGTTTTCTTTTCTTCGCCATGCCATGATGCAATGTATCTAGGCTCTGCCTGATACTGAATGCAGGGCGCAGCTGCCTCGCGGCTTGTCCATGTGCCTGCCCAGCCCAGCCCAGCCAAGCCCAGCCCTATCCTGCCCTATCCTGCCCTATCCTGCAATTCGCGTCTAGTCTGTAATGCGCGACCGGGAGACGCGCCTGGTGGGGCCGGGCCCGGCATGAAGGCTACGGCAAGTACGTGGAGAGTCGTTGCATGTACGCTTGGCTTGTTGACTGCGAGACGCGCACATGCCTTTTGTTGTTTACAATACAAGTCTTCCTCTGGTGAAGGTGTTTGTTGGCCTGTGAATCAGCTGCACCATCCACGTCTACGGCTATCGGATCTACAGCCACTGTTGCTGATATCACATCTACTGCTACTGTTACTCACATCTAGTGCTACCGTCGCCGTCGCCATGGCCGAGCCACCCCCCGAGCCACCGGTTGCTAAGCCCGATGAAAAGCCGCCGCCCGGATCCGCAGACGAGCTGGCAAACGGAAGCATGCGAAAGCTGCTGCTGTCCAACTTCACGCTCAAGTCGCTCTTCAGCCTTGCTTCATACCCCAACCCCAATCAGAACGAGGCGCGTGAGGTCATAATGGAGGTCTCGGGCTCAGGCTCGGGCTCAGTCTCGGGCTCGTCCAACAACACCACCAACAACCATCATTCGCATTCTGGGCCAGGCAGACACAGTGACACGTGCTCGAGCAGTGATTGGCAGTGCGAGGATATTGACAGCGGCGGTGTTCGCCTGGGTCTTGGGGAGTTTTGCGTGTCTTCGGAGTCGCTTGACGGAGGCCTGGACGCTGAGCTCGATGGTTGCTCGAAGACGACTCCGACGGACAGCACGCTTTTCCCCACAGAGCGCCTCAAGGCTTTGCTGCTATCAAAGGCCGAGGCCGAGGCGGAAGTCGACTTTGACCTTGGCGGCCACCAAAGCCCCTCGTCATCTTCCACGCCAGATCGGGCGTCTACTCGCTCGTGCCCCGGTCCTGGCCCTGGCCACGGCTCGCGGTCTCTGTCCAGCCTGAACATAGCCGACAGCAAGGCGTTCTGCTCTACCTATGATGGCGGCAACGACAAAGGCGAGAGACATCTGTTCCCTACGTGGCTTGTTTTCTGTTGCTAATACTGTGCGTACGTAGACTTGGACCCCGAGGGCTCTGCCAAGAAGGCGTCACCAGCTTCTGTTTCGAGCCTCCGACCGACCGCAGAGGAATTCACGACCCGGTGTGCGCTTTCTGCTAACCCGAGAAAGCCCGGGTTTTTGTTCACGGGCGCGTCGAACACGGCCCTCGCTGCCGGACAGGGCCAGGGCACCGCGTGCTCCGATGGCCTGCAATCACATCTGTTTTGCTTCCCTCCGTTTGCTAGTCACAACCACAGCCACAGCCACAGTCATGGCCATGGCCATTCGCCCGATTCAGATGGTAGCAAAAGCGTCGACATGTCTGTGCGTTCTCGTGCATCGTCTTCGTCCTGCTCTACTGCGGCGTTTGCAAGTTCCGAGTCTCGCCGTCATCGCAGACAGAGCCGGAAGTCGGCGCTAAAGGGCGGGTTTGGGGGCTCGAGCTCAGGCTCGGGCACAGGCTCAGGTACAGGCTCAGGTACAAGCGCCGACACTGACCCCGATCTTGACGCCGAGGACGCCGCAGAGCAGGCAAATGCCCGTCCGCTGCGCCGTTTGACGAGCGCTTCTGCTTCAAACCCGGCCGTGGAGGCGTTGGAGAAGATGCTGGCATCCATGCCTCCGCCCGGCGAAAGGACGTGGAGCCAGCACACCGAGGCCTGCCACATTGAGAACCAGATGGCGGACCTCGGCGCATCCATCAAGATGCCGCGGCAGACGAGAGCTGCCCCCAAACAGCCGCCGGGCAGCGGCGCGCTAGCTGCTCCGGATGCCCGGCCGGCCGGGGCCTCGGACGCCCGTCTGCACCGGCAAGCCCGGGACGGCCCGGGCCCTGCCAACAGTCACAGCAGCACGGGCAAGCCTCGCTATCGCCACGTTTCGGATACGGGCCAGCCCTGCACGGCGACACGCGTGCCTTCCTCTTTGGACGCGCAGCCTCTCCAGGCGCAGCCTCGTCGCTCCTTCCCTGCGACGGGTGGCGATGGTGGGGCTCTCTGCCACGGCTCCCATTCTGCCGCGGCAACTGCCTCGCCATGCCAGGGCATGTCCGGCTCATTGTCGGCTATCACACACAACATAGGGCTTGCCAGTGCCACAGCGTGGGCCGCCACTGATGTCTCGGGGCCTGTGGCGCCCACTCCCGTGGCGGCGCAGACGGCCAAATTTCTTGCGGGCTCGCCCGGCTCGCATGTCTCTGCAGCGGCGGCCGGCCTGTCCCCTCGGTCCTATCCGGGGGTCCATCCCACCGGCACGCACACTGCGCCGCCTACGGTCACGCGGCCCCAGCAGCTGCAGCCGTCGAGCCATTCACAGCCGTACCATGACGAGCAGCTGGCGCAGATGCTTCAAAAGCCGCTGTATCCGCCCTCAGAGAGCCGGTCTCAGCCTTTGAGCGCTGCCGGCAGCGGCGGCGCCAGCAACGGAGCGGGATATTTCGGCGTGCCGCCCGGCTTTCAGCCTCAGTCCCAGTCCCAGTCCCAGTCCCAGGTTACGCGCCATAAGCCTAGTCCTCGACATGGTGATGGCCAACTGTCAGTGTCTGGTTACCAGTCACTTATAGTGGCGCAATCACAAGCAGCCCAGCAGCAGCAGCAACTCTCATTATACGACAATTCTCAACCCCAGGTCCGCCACTATTATCCCCACCCCGTTCCCGAGGGCCACAACGACTACTGCATGTTCTGCAGTTTCGAGGAGTACTGCCCCGAAGCTCAGCAGCCTCGCGGCGGCATGGACTACCATTGCAAGTTTGATGACGCCAGCCAGGGCCTGGGGCAGATACGGAGACACAATCTACCGGATAGCGGCGCGGCAAGAGGACACTCGCCAGAGCACAAAGACTACCTGCGGTTTGACACGGCAGGCCATTATGCGGCGTACATGCCCTCCTCAGAGCCGCCTACGGTTTCATACATCTCCAGGCAGAGATCTGCTATACTACAATCAGCCCGACTCCATGCCTACGCACTTGTCGGCCTGCCCGCCAAGTTCTTGGTGCCAATCCCCGACGCTCCCTGGCCGTATGGAATCGGAGTCCGTGCCAGCCAGGAAATGAAGGACGCCCTTAGGGCACAGGTCTATCCGCTGCACATGAACGCAAAGCAGATTGAGGCTCTGGAGCGACACAGGCAGACGGAGATTGCAGCCAAGACGCTAGCTGCCGTGGCGCCGGCGCCGGCGGCGTTTGTGCCGTCAGCGACACCCGTCGACCCGGACAGATGGATGTCGAGCGAGTTGTGGACGGTGGACGATGGATGTTGGCAGATGCACCTCCCGGACGGCTGCATAGGCGTACGGAAAGCACAAAAAGGGCACCGGCACCGGCACCAGCACCAGCACCAGCAGCTGCCTGTTGCGGGCCTGTACGATGCGGGCTACGGTCATGTGCCAGGGGCACAGTTTCCCGGGCCGTGTCCTGCGCCGGTTTCGCAAAGCAGTGCCCTCGGTCTGCATATCGATGGACCGGGTCTAGAGCAGCTCGCGGCCTCGCTGCCGCCGCAGACGCAGACGCAGACGCAGACGCTCTTTGACAGCGAGAGCCACAGGCTGCTGCGCAAGAACCCACACGGCGCCGTGGGGCAGAATTTTGAAGATCTCCGCGCGCGCTGCAAGCATCCCAACGGCCTAGTGGCGTCGCTTGCGCAGCGGCGGCTCGATGCGGTGCTGGAGGCGATAGAGCAGGACGCGGCGGCGGCGGCGGGCGGGGAAGGCCAGGGCTTGCTGCTTGGGTCGACGTGCGACGGGGAGTAGAGCGAGGACGGGATGAGGGGCGGTTGAGTGTTTTTCTTTTTCTTTTTCTTTTTCTTTTTCTTTTTCTTTTTCTTTTTCTTTTTCTTTTTCTTTTTCTTTTTCTTTTTCTAATCCTTTTTTACTGCACGCCTCGTCTCCAGCCTTGTGTGCCTTTTATTCCTTTCCATTCTTTCATCCTCTTTTCCCTTTTTCCTCTTTGTTTTCTCTTCTTCAAACATCCTCGTTGAGCTCTTTTCTTCTGCCTTGAGGCTCGTGTTTCGTTCACTATAATATTTCTCGTTTCCCTCTTTTTCCAGCGGAGTGGCCTTTCTTCCCTGCCTGCGCGCTGCGGACTTTGAACCCCGATTGCCGATTTCCTTGATCCGGCTGCCGACATCTCGACAGCGGCGACAGACGCTCTGCTATACGACAACCATCACGACGATCACGACCATTGCGACTCCTTCCCCCCTCCCCACGACACTATGGACTTCCCTTCCGGGCCCGGCCAGGCTTTCTTTGGTGCAGGCGCCCAGTCGCCCTATGCTCCCTTCATGCACATGAACGGCCTGCCGCCCCAGGCCAACGGCGGCGCGACCAGGAGTAATAATGCGGGGTCAGGCTCGGATGATTTTACCGCCGCCAATCCGTCACCATCGCCTGTAAGTCTTCCTTTTTCGAGACTCTCCAGCCTTTGTTCCTTTGTCATTTGTCTATCCGCCACGTTTCTTGCTCTGTATCCTACCCGAGTCATGCATGGCTCACTACTTGTCGTCATACTCTCCACCCACGGAAAACACATGTTCTCACGCTCCGTCTCTCTCTTGGCAGGCAATATTCGATACTTTTTCTCCCACCGACCAGTTCTCCAACGGCCATGACAACAGCCAGCTAAACTCCTTTGGCTTCGACGCCGCGGCCACGACCGCCCCATTCAGCACCGCTCCGGCCGCCCCCAATTTTGCGCCGCCGACGCCGCCCATCCTGTCCCATGCCGAACAGACGCCGCCCAGACACCTTTCGCTCTCGGGCCAATCGCTCTCGGGAGCGCCCATGTCGGCCCATCACTCGAGCGCAAAGAGCGTGGCGGGAGTCCAGGGCCAAATGTATGGCCTGAAGCATGATCCTTCCCGCGAAGACGCCGCCAACCGCCGCGGCGGGTCCAACTCGGAGGACGAAGAGCTGACGCCGGCCCAGTCACGGCGCAAAGCCCAGAACCGCGCAGCGTGAGTCTTTGTCTTTTCTTCTTCCCCCTTGCATTGCCAACTGACTACTCTATGCGTTGCAGACAACGAGCTTTCCGCGAGAGAAAAGAACGCCATGTCAAAGAGCTCGAGGAAAAGCTCGCCTCCCTTGAAGCGTCCAGCCAGAAAACGTCGTCGGAAAACGAGCAACTCCGGCGCCGCCTCGAAAAAATGTCCACCGAGAACGAAATACTCCGCGCAACGGGCGCTGCCGCTGTTGCTGCCGTTGCCGCCAGCGCCAGTGCCAGCGCCTCTAGCTCGGCGGCCGCCATAGCCCACAGCCCGCAGCCGACGACGGGCCCCATGACATTCAACCCCGACGCCTTCTACGACGATATGCTGGCCAACCACAGCAACAAGACACGCAGCCACCGCATTGTGGTGTCCGAGACAGGCGAGCGGCTTCTTGCCGTGGGAGCCGCGTGGGATCTGATTGTCGGCCACGAGCTGTTTGGCCTTGGCAGGGTCAATCTGGTGCAGATTACGGAGCGCCTCAAGACGCAGGCCCGCTGCGACGGGCAGGGCCCTGTGTTTTGCGAGAGCGACATTCGTCAAGCCCTTGAGGAGAGTGCAGCCGGGAATGCCGACGACGACATGTTGTGACTGCACTCACCAGACACACACACGCACACACCCACCCAGAAACAATAATATCAAAACCCAGTACAAAAGAAGCACACTCCTCTA
>JADILG010000487.1:0-17582 GCA_017591655.1 Thielaviopsis populi
GCAGACCTGTAGATCTGCATGTTGCAAACAGACTTTAGACTTGAACAGACGCGCAAGCTATGCTGCGCTGCGCCGCACCATCCGACCTTGCGTTGGCTTTGTTTCGGCCTTGAGGTTTTTTTCTTCTTTTTCTTCTCTTTTTTCTTTTTCTTTTTCTTTTTCTTTTTCTTTTTTTTTCTCTCTTTTTCTCTCTCTCTCTCTCTCTCTCTCTCGCAAATGCCAACAGCAGGGCGGCGTATAGCAAACGTGACCCAACGAGTGACTCAATACAGCACTAGAGGGAGACCAACTAAACTGTCTGTAGCTTGCTAGCTGTTGGCTGTTGGCTGTTGGCTGTTGGCTGTTGGCTGTTGGCTGTTGGCTGTTGGCTGCTGGCTGCTGGCTGCTGGCTGCTGGCTGCTGCTTGGCTTGTTCCTTAATCGGCAGAACCTCCCTCCCCTTGACTGTCCCGTTCTGTACTGTGTGCATGCACACACTTGTGTCTGTATGCACTCATATATGCACACACTTGCATGCAGTGTGCCCTGGTACCACCCACCCCGTAACTCTAAATATACGCACAGAGAACTTTGTTTCTTTAAGCCGCCGCCGTCAAGCCGGCCGCGGATGCTAGCCGCGCTCTAGTTAGCAGCAAAATGAAAGATACGCGTCCAAAGGAAAAGCAAAAATAAAAAGCAAAAGCAACAATAAAAATCAACAAAAAGAAAACCTCAGGAAACAATTGCACCACAACACATATCATAACAATAGTACGTACCTGGTGCTTTTGCTTAGCATTGTCTTGTTGTTGTAGGCCCGGCCCGGCCCGGCCCGACCAGGTCAGATCAGAGTCCGTCTTTTGCTCTCCAAAGCCAGTTCTGACCCGCTTCTCGCTCTTCCAATCCACGCAATCCCTTTTATATGTCTTTTTTTTTTTTTTTTTTTTTTTTTTTTTTTTTTTCTTTTTTTTTGTTTTTTTTTTTTTTTTTTTTTTTTTTTTTTTTTTTTTTTTTTTTTTTTTTTTTCCCCTTTTTTTTTTTTTTTTTTTTTTTTTTTTTTGTTTCTTGTTCTTCCATTCTTTGTGGCTGTGGTATTTCTCTCAATTCGCTTTTTTTTATATTTTTTATATTTTTTATATTTCTTTTATTTCTTTTACTCCCTATTTTTATTCCCTCTTTTTATTTAGTTCTTTTGCATTCTTTCCCTTTCATTGTTCCTTCTTTTTTTGGCCAATATCCTTGTCTCTGGCTCTTTCCTCTCTTGACATCCGTTCATTTCTATCTTGATCGTCCTTCCTTCCGCCGCGTGAAATGGGTGAGAGTGGTGAGAATGTGGAATGTGAAAGTGTGAAAGTGTGAAAGTGTAGGTTGTTCATTTTCTGGCTCCTGCTTTTTCTTTTTTTTTTATATATATATTTCTTTCCTTTCGGTTTTTTCTTTTTTCTTTTTTCTATTTTATTTCCTTTTTCTTTTCCTTTTCTTTAGTCCCCTACTAAAAACCCTTTATTTCCTTTTCTTCTCGGTATTTCTTCTTCTTCTCCTCCTCCTCCTCCCCCTTCTCCTCATCTTTTCTCACGCCTTGTTCCTCTTCTTCTACTGGCCGCACTGGCTCTTTATCCCGCCTCCTCATTACCTGTGGCAAAATATCACCGCCCGCCTTGCCTTGGCCAATACACATCCACACATCCACACTTCCCGTCTCCCGTCTCCCGTCTCCCGTCTCCCCACCTCTACCGTACCGGCTGACCTCCACTTGTCCCCTTCTCCCCCACCTCTCCTCCATCTGCTACCGCCTCCTCCATCTCCGTCCCCTTCCACCACTCACCAGCCCACCATGTCTGGAGATACCAAGCAACGCCTGTCTGTCGACTCCATGGACGCCAAGGAGGCTTCCCTCCTGCCCGCCCCGGCAACTACCGTCAAGGCATCTTCCAAGCTCAGTGATGGCATCCCCGCGTCCGCCTACGTCATGTATG
This sequence comes from Thielaviopsis populi, assembly GCA_017591655.1. NCBI lineage: Eukaryota > Fungi > Ascomycota > Sordariomycetes > Microascales > Ceratocystidaceae > Thielaviopsis > Thielaviopsis populi. Next base: position 1,955 of record JADILG010000487.1, read on the forward strand.
TTTGAGCTTTCCACTGCCCGGGCTTGAGCTTCCCACTGCCACCCTCGTCGTCTCCGTCATGTTGTGTGTTTGTTGATTTCACCTGCTGACAAAAATGCCCTCTTTGCCTAGCCTTTGGATTTCAGTCAGCGGTGCCCTGATTATAATGAACAAATGGATCCTGGATACCCTCAACTTCCGTATGTCCATCTGCCACTCTCTCTCTCTCTCTCTCTCTCTCTCTCTCTCTCTCTCTGTCTCTGTCTCTGTCTCTGTCGTAGTACACATGTCCATCCTGTGCTACTCTACCACGCCCCGCTTCCCGCTTCCCGCCTGTTCGCTGTCGCCTGTCTAACTCTCGCTCGCACACCTCACAGGCTTCCCCGTCCTTCTGACAACCTACCACCTGACATTCGCTACCGTCATGACCCAGTTGATGTCCCGTACCACCAACCTTCTTGATGGCCGCAGGAAAATCAACATGACCCCCGAGGTCTACATCCGCGGCATCGTGCCCATTGGCCTCTGCTTCAGTCTCAGTCTGATCTGCGGCAATATGACCTACCTGTACCTCTCTGTCTCCTTCATCCAGATGCTCAAGGCCACCACGCCCGTAGTCGTCCTGCTGTCCTCGTGGGCCATGGGCAACACCCAGCCCAAGCTTAGCGTGCTACTCAACGTGTCCATCATTGTTCTCGGCGTCATTATCGCCTCGTTTGGCGAGATTGAGTTTGTCCTCATCGGCTTCGTCTACCAGATCCTGGGCATTCTCTTTGAGGCTCTGCGTCTTACCATGGTCGAGAAGCTGCTCAGCGGCGAGTACAAGATGGACCCCCTGGTTTCCGTCTACTACTTTGCCCCCGTCTGTGCCATTATGAATTTCTTGGTCGCCCTGTACTGGGAGATTCCCCGCGTCACCTACCAGGACTTTGCCAACGTCGGCATGGGCGTCTTCCTGCTCAACGGCTGCGTTGCCTTCACCCTCAACCTGTCAGTCGTCTTCCTCATTGGCAAGACCTCCGCCGTCGTCATGACCCTGTGCGGCGTGCTCAAGGACGTGTTGCTGGTCGCCTCGGCCATGCTCATCTGGAACGCCCCCGTCACCGGCCTGCAGTTCTTTGGCTACGCCATTGCCCTGGCCGGCCTGGTCTACTACAAGACGCCCTACGACAAGCTGGCCGTCCAGTCTGCCGAGATTGCCCGCTTCTTCCAGTCCCGCAGCATGCGCAAGCTCGCCGCCGTGGCTGCGTCGTTGATGTTGTTGTTTTACCTGTTTTCCGGTTCCTCGTCGGTGTCGGGATCTTCTGCCTCTTTCTCTTGAACGCTTTTCTTTGTTTTTTTGTTTTTTCTTTTTCTTCCTTTGCTTCTTTTCTTTTTCCTTGTTCCCCTCTCTCAGACTAATGGCCAATAAATTTTCTAGACCGTAACAATATTTCTTTTATTTCTCTTTTCTCTTTTTTTTTTCCATGTATGTTCTTCCGTTCTTGTGTGTGTCCTTTTTGTTGCAAGTTTTTTTATCATGGATAATGTAGGTAAAAAAAGGCATCAAAATAATACAGAAAAAAAAAGAAACTTCAAACAAAACTTGACGTCATGAGCTCGTTTCGTCTGCCTGTTGTAGTGTACACACGGTGCAGTATCGTCTCGCCTCTTCCAACGCCCATCCTCGTCTATGTTTTCTTTTTTTTTTTTCTTTCTTACATCGTTTGGGCATGTACGTGGTATGCGTCACCTTCTCTCAATCGCTCCCTATTTTGTATCCCGTTGTTGAGGGAGGGGGGGAGGGAGGGAGAAGATGAGGCGCAAACCCAAACCCAAACCCCAACCCCAAAAAAGAAAGGAAAAGGGAAGAAAGGGAAGAAAATAAAAGAAAAACACATGCATTGCATTGCACGGCCAAGTGCTGTGATGCTCTTGTTGGCGGTCATCATAAACATTGTCTCCTTCCCTGGAAATCATAGACAGGGGAATGAATGGTCCAAGAAAACGAGAGAGAAAAAGAAAAAAGAAAAAAGAAAAGAAAAAAAAAGTGGGTGAAACAAAAAAAAACAAGTACCGGCCGAATCAATTCATTTTTTCGTATTTAACCCATAACCGGGGCACAAACAAAGCCCTATGGATGCTGTTTACAAGCCTAAGCCAACTCCCGAGCCCGATGACAGTGAAAAAGACGATTTAGAATCCTACAGTTGGGCATGTTAGTAATGCATGTCGACGATGATATGAGAAATGGTGCTTCTTCGCAGGGTCCACGGAGCGACACGGCCGGCTTCCAATGATATACAGCAGCATCGGCTGAAAAGACAAATGATGGGGGCCGGGTTCTCCAGATGCTGGGTCCGGCTTTTCACGTGGTCTACATCTAGACCTAGCTGTGGTAATATCATGGGTCATGGGCCAGCCGTATGCAATGCAATGCACTCGCGAAGCGGAGGCAAAAACACAAGGGGTTGGGGGTTGGTGAAGGGGGGAGTCAACATACTCAGAGACTGGAAGAACCATCTGTTCTTTCCGCTCGTGTACCGCTCCTCGAAGACCTTCTTGACAGTCTTCTTGGCATCCTCCCGTTGGCTGACTTCGCCAAAGGTTTCGGCGGAGACGGCACCCTTGAGACCCTCCAGCTCCAGAGTGTAGCGGGTGGGCATCAGGTGGTTGTAGTTGATGACCTTGATGAAGGGCTTGATCTTGTTGCGCTTCTCCTGGCGGGTCTTGGACATGCGGCGGGTGATCTTGGAGGGGGAGCGCTCAATACCGGCAACAATGGCGTGGCCGAACTGGTGGGGCTTCTTGCCGTTGTCAATGGGCTGAACAATCACGACCTATAGCATGACGAAGTCCATGTCAGCAACTTGTTCCAAGTCTATTTTACGAGGTACTCCCTCTGCAACGAGGGGAAGTCAAAATTTCAATCAACCAGTCCTGGGCCCATCCATGATCGTATTTCGAGCCTCGTTTCTGTGGTTGAAGTGTGATTGTAGTCTTTGGCAGTCGTAAGAGCAAAAAATTTCGCCCCGAGTCGGCAGTTGGCTACAGCTTGTTGGCTACAGTGGTGGATTGGCGTGCATGTGTGCGTATGCTTAGGTGTGGTTGGTTGATCGGTTCGTCGATTTGCCGCAGCCCGTAGAGGCGTTTGCAGTGCATTCGTGGCTGAGGGCGAGAAGAGATTTCTTTACTGGTGGATATCGAATGGTGATAGGAACGGCGAGCGGGCGGGACAGAACGAGCATCGGAAACGATTGGGCCAGGTGATATCTTTTCGTACGAGGAGTATCAAGAAAATAGTAGTACCTTCTTGCCGGCGTAGCGGCCACGGGTGATAATGGCAACACGGCCAACCTTGAGGAACTTCATTTTGTCGGGTGTCTTGGGGGTCGGGACAAGACGTCTGGGCTTAGGGGGGAATATGGAGTTGAGAACGGTAAAGTATCGTAGTCGCAAGAATTGGCCATCAAAAAACCCTGGCTCCAGAGTTTCCACACAAGTTCAAAATTTTGTGTGGGCAAAACTTCTGGGGCAAGACTAAGCCCGCCAGGTCACGTGCTTCACCGCACCGGAAAGTCTCCATTGGCCAGAAAAAAAAAAGAGTCGAAAACCCCCGGTGGTTAGTCAGCGGCTAGTTATCGGCAAAATAGTCCCAGCTTATCGATAGCGCGACCACCAGAGTGGGGTAATATTATCGAACAACCAGCATGTTCACGACTTTTTGCTTGCTAATACTTGAGGAAGTTCTTTGCGAAATATCTCATCGTCACCGAGCATCCCAAGCATCAAAAAAAAAATGGCACAGGCTTACATCATCTCACGGGTTATGGACCCTATCTTTGCAGTCTTTATTGGCACCAGCGCGGCAGCGCTCCGGATCAATCGCGAAGGCGTTGAGCAAGGCCGCACTACGCAGCAGACGATTCAAACTGGCCTCAGGTATATCAATCCTTATGCGACGGTTTCTTAGCAAGGTACTAACTGGTGGGAATCAGACGGCTGGGCTTCTAGCTGAAATGGGCTGGACGTACAACAGCAGTTTGCGCTGAGGCTCCCAAACCCGGCCCGAACCCTAATGAGGGAGATGGAGCGCTACACCGATACTCCAACGTTGCCATGACCTCAGTTCCTGTCGGGGTGGGGGTTCATACATGGCACGCAAGCACCAATCAGTGGTGCCTTATTCCTCGTTACCTGTCTGCAATCAACACAACACAACAAATGCCCCGGTCACATTCACGTCTGATACGCTGATCCGTATTCCTTCTTCATGGCCTCTTGGACAATTTGGCCACACAGCTTGGCTGTCGGGTTCAAGGCCACGGCCAATCCCCTTGCCAGCTCGCTGCCGTATCTGCCACCCATGGCGAAATTCTGTGAAGCAGCGGTCTCGAACTCCACCCTGCCCCAGTCTGCTTCCCGGCGGCCGGCAGGAAGCACGAGGGTGCTTTCTGGCAGGAGCTTTGCTGTGGCGTGGTAGATGGTTGCGCGCTGGATGTGGGCGGCCGAAAGGGTCTTCATGTTCTGTGGGGATATCGGGGTTGATAAGGTCGCTGGACTGAGCAGGTCTATCGCCGTATCGAGATCGCCGAGGACGATGGCAGCAGCAGCTTTCATGGCGTGCTCTTTTGGTGATTGAACCAGCCGTTTGGGGTCAGAGGCGGCCTTGACAAGCAATACGTCACCGTACAGACGACGGTAGGCCTGGGCTCTGTTGTTCCGGGCGCTGGCATAGGTGGGGTATGTGTCAATGAGAGAGTCCAGCTTGCTCATACAGTCGATATATCCCTCCATAGCATTATCCAGCGTGTGCGGCTGCAGCGCGGCCAGCTGCATCTCAATACGCTGGATGGTGTGGATGATGTCGCGCTCGGCCGAGCTGGCTTTGTGATATGTCTCCGGGTCAGTGATGTGGGGGTCCTTTGGCAGAGAGGAATCAACGACTGGCCGGCGCGTGGGGTCGGACTCTGGGTCGTTGATTTTCTCGAGGACGTTGATGTCGTTTTTGCTGAGGTCAAGATGAATCATGGCTGAGGCTCAGTTGCGATGACGATGAAAGTGGAGGAGAAAAGTGGAGCAGCGAGAGATGGGCGAGGACGATTGGCGAAAAGGATTGTTTTGCAGGTACAGAAGAAGACGAGAAGACGAGAATATCAAGAAAAAAAAAAAGAGCGCAACGGTGTGTGGTTGAAGACGCAGTGGACCGGGAATTCAAAGGCATGAAAACAAAAACAGCCAACATTCAGAAAGTACAAGGTGCGAATGTTTTCTTTAAAGCGGCGTCTTCCCCAATAGTTCCGTTTCGCCCATGGCTTAGCTTAACCCGAAGAGGTGCGGAATTAACGCGCAAAGCGTCCAAGGCAAACTTGGAGAAACCACGGTGCAGGCAGCCGAGACTTGATGATGAGATGGGCCGGGGGCAGTCAAAATGCCTGGCCGCCTTACTGAGTTGGGAGGGGTTAAGCAGTTGGAGAGTACTTGGGGCCCTGTACATAGGGGGGGGGGAGGCAATGACGGCCACTTTAGGGGTGTTTCGGCTTCGGGCGGCTACGGCCGGCTACGGCCGGCTTACTGCCAGGTGTGTAAGTTGAGTTGGCAACTGACATCTTGTGCTCTTATCACGGGGCTTCGCAAAAAGCCTGAGCAGGTTTGTCCGATGCTCTACACACGCCGAGTGACGTAAGACGATCTGCTGAGCAAGAAGATATTGGAGTCGTGGTTTCTGTGACCGCGCTGTTGAGAGTATGATGGAGGGGGGAGACATGTATCCGTATCCAAGTACCCAGGCAGGGCCTCTTGCAAGAGGGAGAAGGAGAGAGAGAGTGTGTGTGGGTGGGTGGGTGGGTTAAAGCTAGAAGCGGCCGAGTACCTCTGGATGTACCTCTGGATGTACCTGATGTAACTATGTAACTACAAAGGTACACAACACAAACCAGCGATAAGCATAAGCCCTCCAGCGGCACAAGACCCTAGAGCCGATGGCAAGCACAGCCCATTCCGGCAGTTGCCTGTTCGGTATGTATGTTGATGGGGGCGCTTTCCTCAGTATAAATGGCAGTTGCCTTGCCTTCTGTTTTGCCTATCGCTGGCTCCTTCCGTTTTATTCATCGCCCAGATAACCTCACCTCATCTCTCTGCCAGGCTCTGCTGTGTTACCACGCGTATTGTCTACGGGAAAGCAGGCCTTTTCCCATCATCCACTGCGCATATAAACTATTCATTATTGCTATTCCGACAGACGAGCAGACGACTGTCCGCCGGCCCCCTCCCCACTGCCTGCATCCCCACATTTCCATCCTCGCCTTCCTTCCTGCCAACATGGCTCCCGCTCTGCTCACCGACGAGTCCTCGCCGCGATACCGCTCACTGGACGCCACCTCGTTTGCCGATCCTTACTCGCGCCCAACCACATTCAAAGGCTACGACCACGTGACCTGGTGGGTTGGCAACGCCAAGCAAGCCGCTGCATACTACACCAATGTCTTTGGCTTCACCACCACCGCGTACCGGGGCCTAGAGACCGGCAGCCGCTATTTCTCGTCGTATGTGCTGCGCAACACAGACGTGTGCTTCGTTTTCACGTCGCCGCTGCGGTCATGTCGCCACCTGCCCGACAACGAGCCCATCACAGCCGCCGACCGCGCCCTGCTGCACGAGATGCACCAACACCTCGAGCGCCACGGCGATGCCGTCAAGGACGTGGCCTTTGAAGTCGACAACGTGGCCGCCGTGTACGACCGCGCAGTGCAGGGCAGCGCCGTCTCCGTGCAGCCGCCGACCAAGCACGTCGACCCAGACCACGGCAGTGTCACCACAGCCGTCATCCGCACATACGGCGACACCACCCACACGCTCATCAGCCGCGCCAGCTATACCGGGCCGTTCATGCCCGGCTTCCGCGCCGTCGAGCCCAAGCCCGCAACAGCAGCAGCAGCAGCAGCAGCAGCCACCGCCGCTACGCTGCCCGCGGTGGTGCTGGAGCGCATCGACCACTGCGTGGGCAACCAATCGTGGAACGAGATGGTCGCCGCCTGCGCCTTTTACGAGCGCTGTCTGGACTTCCACCGCTTCTGGTCCGTCGACGACTCGCAGATCTGCACCGAGTTCTCAGCCCTCAACAGCATCGTCATGGCCAGCGACAACAACATGGTCAAGATGCCCATCAACGAGCCGGCCCACGGCAAGAAGAAGTCGCAGATTGAGGAGTTTGTCCTGTTCAACTCGGGCCCCGGCGTGCAGCACATTGCCCTCAAGACGCCCGACATCCTCAGCGCCGTGACGGCCATGCGCGCGCGCGGCGTCGAGTTCATCAGCGTGCCCGCGTCATACTACGACACGCTGCGCGCGCGGCTCAAGACCGACAAGCGCAACTGGGAGCTCAAGGAGGACCTGGACGTCATTGAAAAGCTCAACATCCTCATTGACTATGACGAGCAGGGCTACCTGCTGCAGCTATTCACCAAGCCGCTCATGGACCGACCGACTGTGTTCATTGAGATTATCCAGCGCAATGACTTTGACGGATTTGGCGCGGGCAATTTCAAGAGTCTATTTGAGTCGATTGAGAGGGAGCAGGCGAAGAGGGGGAATCTGTGAGGGCGGGAGGGTGTGTCTGTGTCTGTGTCTGTAGCCGTGTCTGTCTGTGGCCGTGTCTGTCTGTCTGTGTCTCGGCTGGGTTTATGTCTGCGTGTATCCTCGCTGTGCCCTTGGTATATATCTGGTGTCGGTAGCCGTCGTTTCTTCTTTCTTCTTCCTTCTGCTCGTTTGTTTTCTTCTGCGCTAGCTTTTCCACCTAAACCGCAACGATTTCCCAGTAAAAAGAAAATCAAGATATTGCTATCAAATGAGTTCTATGTCATGGTGACGAGATTCCATGCCTGTTTCTTGTCTCCCACTCTTCCTCTCCCTCTCTCTCTCTCTCTCTCTCTCGCTGCTGCGGCCGCGGCCGCTGCAGACTTCTCGGTCTATAGTCATGGCCCCCATTCTACGCATGCAAGCCAGACCCATTGGTATTGACCGCCGCAGCCGCCCCGTTCGCGCTGTGGGTACCATTCGCATTAGCGCCCGGGGCCGCAGCCGCAGCCGCAGCTGCGCGCGTATCACCCTGGCACCCGGCACAGTTGTGGATGACCTCGTGCGCAAACACGTCGCAGTCGACGCAGAAGTGACTCTTGCACAGGGTGCATTCATAGCGCCCACTCTCGCTGACGCCCTTGAGCTCGGGCTTCTTGCCGGGCTCTTTGTGCGCTGGTGCTGATGCTGGTGCTGATGCTGATGCTGATGCTGATGCTGATGTCGATGCTGCCGCTGGTGCTGGTGCCAGGTGGTTGGTTCCGTTTGTGGCTGCGGCTACGGCTGCCGGTGCGGCTGTACCGTTAGAGACGTCGTTGCTGTTCCCACCATCGCCGCCGCCACCCCCGCCGCTGGGTTTCCGGGGAAAGGGTGTTTGGCAGGCATAGCAGCTGACAGAGCGCTCGGCCTCAGCCCATGACACCTCGACAAAGTTCTTGAGCGGGAACAGATGGTGATACGAGCGGGCCAGATGGGTGGACAAGATCAGGGTGAGCCCACAGCCGGGACACGAGGCAGGCAGGCGACACACGCGGCAGCCGCAGCGCGTGCACATGTAGCCCTCGCGGAACAGCTTGTTGTGGCAGCCGCAGTATGCGACGGCATTGGCAGAGCCGGCGGCGACGGTGCGCGACGGGAAGCCCATCATGAGCAGGCTGGGCGCGGCCTGCTCGGCGGTGCGCGTGACGGGCGGCGTGGTGGCGGCGAGAAAGAGATCGCGCAGGTGGCTCTCGTCAAGGGCAATGTTGTACTGCGACATGTCGCCGGCGTTGGTGCGCTGGCAGAGCTCGGCGCAGATGGCTACTTGGGCGGCGAGGCCGACGACGGAGACGCGGATGCGGTCGGTGATGAGGTTGGTGATGGTGTCTTGGATGTCGCCGGGGTCGCTGGAGAGGAGAGCACCGTAGATGACAAGCACTTCGCGCGTGCCATGGGAGGGGGTGTTGCTGGAGGATGACGGTCAACGTGGTTAGGTACCATACATGCATGCATGTGGTGGGGTGGAAGTGGGAGCGGCATGGTCTCTGCTCCCGGGCGCAAGACTTACAAAAGCGCACCGCGACACATTTCAAGGGCATTCTGTAAACTGGGATTCCCCTGCGGCTCTTCCTCGGTCTGCCATTTATGCAGCTGCTTCAGATGCTCTTCCGGGTTCCCGCTAATCTCACTGACTCTGATGCCGACGCCGTCGCGCATGCCGATGATGCCCATCTGAGAAATGGGATTCTGCTCAAAGTACTCCTTGACAAAGTCGGCGGCATACGAGAAGGTGAGCCGGTAGCGCGACGGCAGCATGTCCTTTTCGGCCATGGCAAACGACATGTCCAGGACCAGCATCAGGTGGCGGATAATGCCGCGCTGCAGTGGCGTGGTGTCGCGCATCAGCCGCCGCCGCTTTTCCGCCTCCAGCACCTCGGCCAGCGACAGCCCGCCCTGCTCGTCCTCGACGACCGTGTCCCAGCTGCGGTTGACTTCTTCCCAGGCTCCGCGCTTGCGGTCGCCGCCGTTGCGGGCGCCATTCTTGCTAAGCTTGCGCTTGCCGTTGTCGTCGGAGATTTCACCGTCGGAGTCGGCCATGACGAGCGGTGAGCGGTGGTCGGGTCAGAGGTGACGATGGAATAACGGCAACAGTGTCGTGAGATGATACCGAGGGTAGATGGCGATGAGCCGAGATGACGATGAGACGATGCTAGTTGAGAGAGTGAGGTCGTCAAAGAATGGGCGATCGCAGCGTGACACCGGCAGACACAATTGCAGTATACGTCATCCACAGCAGCCGGCTAATGCTATCCTGAGGTTCTCGAATCCAACACAGCAAATCGACAAGCTTGCAGATGGAAGGCAGAGGGCGGGGGCGGGGGCGAGATGAGTCCGCGTTGGCCTACAATGGCGATTGTGTGATGATGGATGAGCTACGAGAACATAAGGCTGAAGAAAAGCTCGGACGATGGAAGCTAAAGAAAAATAGTCGCAGCCTTGTGGACCCACTAAAGGTGCGTGTCAGTTGGGTCTTTGTCTTCTTGGCATGTGATTCAGTCTTGGCTGTGCATATTTTTGTGCACGTGTTCCCCATTTGTGCATGTGTTTGTGTTTATTTTACCTCAGTGGTGAGAGGCCAGGACTCATGCCTGTAAATTAAGGTGGCTTTTTTCTTTTGTTCCTCTCTACATAGTAGAAAACAATGGCCTTGTTGTTCAACCACAACAATACAATTAGCTGTAAATAGTAGCAAACATGGTATCATCCCCCACCAACTAGCTCCCAGCTCCCAGCTCCCCAATAACCCGCGCGACAACATAAAATAGAGCGTAAATGAAGCAATGGCAGACTGAAACATGTCTGCAATGGCTGTGCCAACGACAACAACAACAAAAAAAGACCGAAAAGCAGATATTGTGAATAAGATGAACGCCGTATGAACTCCACTGTGCAAGATCCGACCGAGTATCGTAATAAAAAAAAGGAATGAAAAATGACAGGAACCGACCATGAAAAACTGAGTAGCTCAAGAGAACGAAAAAAAAAAGAAGAAAAAGGAAAAAAAGAGGCATGGGAATTTTGAGGTGTCATGGTAGCAACAAAGGGCGAGGGGTTGTATAAGAGAGGAAAAGAACAAAGGACATTCCGCCGTTAACGAGAATGATATACAGGAAGGCTTCGAAAGACGAGTAAAGAACGTGGAGCACACGAAAGAAAGAAGAAGTGAGAAAGTAAAGTAAGGGCAGCAAGAAAAGAGAGACAGAGGAAAATATTACAAGGGTGGAGGGGGGGAAGAGATCAAGACGCCGGCCGCATTACACATACGGACCAGGCGCCCAGTCGTCCTCGGTAATGGTCGTCCAGAAGGACCACACGAGCAGCACCGAGATCATGGTGAAAAAGGTCTCGAACATGGACCCGTCAATCTTGCCCGACGTGCCATTGCAGATGTGCGAGCTGATGGTGTAGTTAAAGACCTGGCCCAGGACAAAGAAGGCAGCAGCACTAACCAGCCAGATCAAGGGCTCCCACTCCCCGAGGACCTTGACCACTAGCACAAACTCGAGCACAAAGTACACGGCAAGGAAAATGAGCGGCGCCAGTTGGTACAGCACATAGAGCGCTACGTGGCGGTTGGGGCCGCTGTAGCTGTCGTCCCAATAGCCGGTCCAGCTGTAGCCAGTGTCAAAGGCAATGTAGGCGGTGCCGAGGAACAAGGGGATAGCGGAGCCAAAGACGAGGCCGACGGAGATTGGTGTGCCGTCATCGAGGATCTGGTAACCGACGAAGGCGTTGAGCATGAGCACCCACGTCGTTGCAACAATGGCACCAATATGCAAGGCAGTAAAGAAGACGCGGACTTTTTCGTTGAGCGGAAAGGAGCCGACGGTGAAGATTTCGCAGACTTGGATGAAGGCATATCCGGCGAGGAAAACTTCCATTTCTCTAGAGAGGGGGAACGACGGGTTAGTTTGGGAGGGGAGGAGAGAGGCGGCGGAGAGAGAAGGAGAGGGAGGGAGAGAGAGAGAGAAAAGAAAAAAAAAAACTCACATGCGACCCACGGCGGCTTTTCTTCTGGAAGAGAGCAGAATAAGAAAGGCAGTCATGATGATGGCTATGGCGCAAAGCAAAACCACGCCCAGATTCCCCAGGTGGCGGCCACCGCTTAGCGGAATGCCCTTGAGTTCGCAGCCGCCCCAGCTCCCGGACTGGTCATGGTTCTTGGACATGAGGTTGCAGACAGTGAGGGTAGAGTCTCGACAAAAGGCCTGTGAATTGGAGTGTTAGCAGGGCATGTTTTCTTTTGGAGGGGAGTCGTGGTTCCTGCGGTCCAATGACTTGTGCGCATGGATGGCTGCTGTGTTGGGCTGTTAAACATACGTCAAAGTCTCCGAAATGAGTCATGATGGCGGTTGGGCGGTGATTGTTTGTGGACAGGTTAGAGCTGGTGATGGCAAAGGGCCGGCTGGGTTTCCTGGTGATAGGTCAAGTGCGGATCACGGGTCGGCGAGATGCGCGGGTGGTGATGTGGTGTGGTGGTGTCGCAGTTTGCGATTATCGTTGGTTGAGTCAGGCCCTGTGTGCACAGGCAGTGAGTTCTGTGCCTTGGGCAATCTGGGCGTTGGACAGGCTGTGCTTTGGTGTGTATGTGTAATGGTGATGCAGTCGTTTTCCGGCTCAATAGACAAGAGGCAATAGACGCAGTAGGCCAAAGATGACGATGTGCAAATGCGCTCTTGGAATTCTAGAGGAGAAGAAAAACCAACAAAACGGAGATGGTCGTTGTCGTTGTCGTTGTCGCTGTCGGTGGTGGTGGTGGTGGTGGTGATGCAATTGAAGCAGCGGCAAACTAGTGTAGCGAGAAGTTTGTTTGCCTGTGCCAAGTCAAGTCAAGTCAAGTCCAGACAAATGAAGCCAAATGAAGCGTCAAGCGCGATGCGATGCGATGCGGTGCAGTGGAGAAAAAAAAGAACAAAGAATCAAGAGGGAGGCAAAAGAAAAAGAAAAAGATGCAATGCAATGCAATGAGACTGACTCAGATGAGAAGAAAGACGGTTGGACAGGAACAGAAGAACAGAAGCGCGTGGGAATTAAAGGCAAGTTGAGCATGGCGTGGTGGATGTTATATGTTATATGTACATGCGGGACCATTCGTGCAGCACAATGTACAGTCCCGTCCAGTACGTAGAGGTAGAGGGCGGTACATCCAGTGCGTACAGATAGAGGCCTGGTACATCCAGATACAATGCGGATGTACTACAATGTATGCAGCACCCATGTCCATCCTCATGTCCGTCCATCAAAGAAGCGATGAGAAAAGGAAAAATAAAATAAAATAAAACAGAACAGAACAAAAAGAGGACCAGGGGTCTCTCAGAGTCTCAGAGGCAGTGGGGGAAACAACACACCAAAAAAGACCCCATCACAAGGGCCAAAAAGCACAAGCACCAGACAAGCAGGGGTGGTTGGGTCCCCTTTTCGTTTTTTTTTTGGGCGGGTGGAGTGGGTAAGTGGAGTGCAGGTTCCGTTTGTTGGAGTGGCGTTATCACCAAAGAGGCACTTGCGATTTTGATCTGACCGACTGAGTGGCCCTCTCTGCATCTGAAATGGCAGGAGGGGAACCAGAGGGAAAGGCAGAGAAACCAAAACAGCACAAGAAGCAGAAGACACAAAAGAGAGGGGGGCCAGGGAATCAAGGCAGGAGGTCCAAAGGGGTGGGAAAGAAAAGAAAGGAAAAAGAAAAAAAAAAAGTACAGGTTACAAAACGAGGTCCACACACACACACACACACAGAGAGAGAACAAGGGCTAGCAGGGCCATTTGCTACGCTTGGCTTAGCTTCTCTTGATAGAAACAGAAACAGAAACAGAAACAAGCCATATGCCAGCCACCTGGCCCGGGCCCCACTCCCACTCCCATGCCCACTCCCACGCCCACTCCTTCCTCTGCTTCTGCTTTGCCGACGCCAGACCAACACGGACGGAAAGCTCTGTTCCGTTGCATTGATTCGTCCTGTCCACCTTCTTTTTTTTCTTCTTCCTCCAGCATCCTTTTTTCCACCTCTGTTTTTTTCTTCTTCCAACTTCCTTTTGTTCCATCCGTTTTCTGGCCGCAGTGAGCTCCGTGTCCTTTTCTGTTCTTTATTCGTCTTCAGCCCGCCCGCCCATTGAGCTTGACATGTGCATAAGCCAGCACAGGCCTGGACTTGTGCTAAAGTATCAAGGAGGGGTCGAAGGACTTGCCGTAGTTACCATAACAAGAATAGAAGCTGCAGGAAAGAATGGAAGAGAGAGAAAGAAACAAGAACAGAAAGAACACCGGGCTTTGCTGTGGGTCTGAGGGAGACGCGCTGACGAGAAAGGCAGCTGCAAACCGAAAAGCGAAAGGTGAAAAAGTCGTCATCAGGACAGACCCTTAGAGAAGAGGGAGGCGGGTCGATCACACATAATCTCATAATCTCATACTCTTGGACTCTTGGACTCTTAAAAAAAGAAAGGTGGCAGAATTCTCAGCAAACAGAATCATCGTCGTCTCCTGCCGTTTCCTGGTTTCTTGCCACTCAGGTACCCCTAAGCCCCAGTTGCCAACAAACAAGTCTTGCGATTCCCATTCCCAATTGGGCTGAGATGTAAAAACTTGACCGATTCAGGCCGTCTGAAAGTGAGCCATGAGCTAGCTTCCACACACCAAGACGTAGACAGCAACAGCCAACAACCGCCTCCTTTTTGAGGGTCCTCAGGGCCGGGAGAAGAAGGAATAGGACGGGCAGCACAGCATAGTGTGGGGGACACTGTGCTTACAACCTGGCTGGCTCGACTCACACTGCTCACACTATTCACACTGTTCACACGGTTGGTAAGACGAGACCCGCGACAGTCCCTCATAGTGCAGTGTCGAGCTTAGGGCCATCAAACTACAGAACTGGCAAAAAAGGGCTTGCTAAATAAGATCCCTTTGTCCCTTTGTACAACTACAACATTCACGTTATGTGGGAAGGGGGCACGTTGGGAATTGCTAGCGCGCAAATACTGCCCCACAAATTTTAAGGTTGTTGCCCTTGTGTAGATTATGTTATTTTTTTCGGTTTTTTTTTTTGGCAGCTACTTTAGGTACAGTAGGATTCAGGCCTTGAGACTTTCAGGGCTGTTGGGCCTGAGGTTTTGTGTCTTAGGGCAGGATAGAAAGGGATGGCCTGTGCACACCATTGGCCTATATAGGGCTACTTGTATAAATCTGTGAGCACCTACCTGTCTGTCCCCAGGGGGCCAAAGGGCAAGAGTGCAAGAGCGACCATTGTCGCTTTCCCTCCTCCTTTCCCCCTCCTTCCCCCCCTCCTTCCCCCCTCCGTCACAGCTTCTGCTGAAGGCAGGCCGCCCTACTATTCCCAAGGCAAGTCTTGTCGTCAGAGCTCAGCTTTTGTATTGTCGGTGGGGACCAGCCCCGTTGTCTCGTCTGTGTGTTTGGCCACTCCCATGACTATCCCATTACTACCAGCCCACCCAGCCTGCAAATCATGACCATGACATGTTGTCGGTAAACTGCACCCACTAACCTACTAACCCATTAACCTACTAAACCCACCAACCCCCTCCTCCCTTGCAAGATGTTTTCTCTCTGTAATTCACATGAATATGGATGCGCTGGTTTCAACAGCGTCTTGAGACTTCATAACAGATACGACAGGACAGGACAGCCGCCTTTGTTCTTGTTCTGTGCCGTGAAACATGAGGCCTTGATGAGACTACCCGAAATGAAGCGGCAGCGCAGCCAAGAAGCAGAACATGAACAAGACAATCGTTCATTCTATGCATGCATGCGTGCATTCTGCATTCATGCATGCATTTCGACTTTATTTTCTTCATCCTGACATGTTTGCGCTTCATGTTGATGGCCAGAGTTTTGATGTCGTGTCGTATCGTGTCGTGTGGTATTATTTGAGCGAACTGGCTTGAACTTGGTGTGCATGAGCCAATTGCAAGGGTTACCGCACATCCCCGGTTAACCCAAAGTCCGTCAAAAATAGCCTTTGTCCCCACATTGAAAAAAAAAGAAAAAAAAAGAAAAAAAAAGAAAAAAAAAGAAAAAAAAAGAAAAAAAAAAAAAAAAAAAAAAAAAA
>JADILG010000489.1:0-17534 GCA_017591655.1 Thielaviopsis populi
GTGTTTTTTTCCTTTTTTTTTTTTTTTTTTTTTATTTTTTTTATTTTTTTTTTTTCCTTTTTCCCCCCCCCCCCCCCCCTTCCAATTTTCTCCCTCTCTTTTCCCTCTTCCTTGGCCTTCTCTCGTCTTCCTTTGCCCCTCTTTGATGCATTGATTTGCAAGGGCTTTGACTTGACGACACTTTTCGCTTCAGTCTTGGTACATCCAGGAGCTTGCTCCAAAGCTGGAACAAAGCCTCCTCCTCCTCCTCCTCCTCCCGCTCGCCTCGTCGTGCCCGTCCAGCGGCCCTTCTGTCCCCTCTGCCTCACCATCTTCTCCCTTCTCTACTGCATCGTGTCGTGTCTTCGAGCCCATGCTCTTCATCCTCCCCCTCCTGGTCCTAGCTTGCCCTCGAGCCCACGACAAGAAGCCTTCGCCTGTCTTTATAGCCCATCCCCATCTCCAATCTCACTCTCGCCACCCTCCTTCTCACTCTCCCAAACCCTAGCCGAGCTGCTGCGTCGTCCCATTTCATAAATGCCGTGCTTGGCCCTTTCTAACACTCTCTTCTGCTCCTACTGCGTGTGACAGAGTTTGCCATGGAGCTGTTACAAGGCCTCCCCACCTCCTCCGTCGCCGAAATCGTCCAGTCGCTGAGCCCGCGCCTCTACATTGACTTTGTGCAGCATCTGCCCGCCGAGGTCTGCCTAAAGATCCTCGGCTACCTCGACGTCCGCTCCGTCATCCACTTCTCGTGTGCATGCCGTGCCTGGTACCATCTCTCGCTCGACTCCCGCCTATGGCGCCAGCTATACTACCTCGAGGGCTGGGCCATATCACAGTCTGAGTTGGTCCGCCTCGAGCGCTGGGCCAACTCTTCTCAGCTCAACTCGGCCTCCATTGACTTCCAATTCTCCTCGCCCCCCAAGACTGCCGCCATCCGCGACAATGACGTCGAGATGCTGGACCGCAGCGTTGGCCCCGCCGCCGCTGCCGCCAATGGATCCATCGACACCATCATGGCCGACCCAAGACCCGCCTCGTCTAAGGCCCCCTCACATCTCACATCGCCAGCCCTCGTGCGGCCAAAGCCCCAACACTCCGACTCCAACTCCGACTCCGACTTTGACTGTCTCGACCGCCCCACCGTCCCCGAGCCCAACGAGCTGCCCAAGCTGTCGCTATGGTCCTTCAACCGTTACAACGACCAGTTCCGCATCAACTGGAAATACATCTACATCATGCGCCACCGCCTCGAAAAGAACTGGTCCCATGGCCGCTATCTCAACTTCCAGTTCCCTCACCCCAAACACCCCGAAGAGGCCCACCGCGAGTGCGTCTACAGCCTGCAGTTCTCCAAGCACCACCTTGTCAGTGGCAGCCGCGATAGGACCATTCGTATCTGGGACATGAAGACACATCGCCTCGTGCGGCCTCCGCTCATTGGCCATACCGGCTCTGTGCTGTGTCTGCAGTATGACTCCTCTCCCGAGGAGGACGTCATCATATCCGGCAGCAGCGACTCCGACGTCATTGTCTGGCGCTTCTCCACTGGCGAAATAGTGCAAAAGCTCACGGCAGCCCACCGCGAGTCTGTCCTCAACCTTCGCTTCAACAAAAACGTGCTTGTGACGTGCTCCAAGGACATGACCATCAAAGTCTTCAACCGCCATCCGCTCAAGTATGGAGACGCCGGCTACGGCCATGGCGATCAGGAGCTGCTGAGTAAGGTGCCCATCACCGTCAAGCGCTACGGCTACGAAAATGGCCCCGCTGACTACATGCCCATCAAGCCAGCCTACGACACCATCTGCACCCTGGCCGGCCACACTGCCCCCGTCAACTCAGTCCAGATCCACGACAAGGAAGTGGTGTCTGCTAGTGGTGACAGACTGATCAAAATCTGGAACTGGGAAAAGGGCCAGTGTGTCCGCACCGTGCAGGGCCACACCAAGGGAATTGCCTGCGTACAGTACGACGGCCGGCGCGTCGTCAGCGGAAGTAGTGACAACGAAATCAAAATATTTGACAGTCGCACAGGTGCCGTCGTAGCCCGGCTCAGCAGCCACCGCCACCTGGTCCGCACTGTGCAAGCGGGCTTTGCCGACCTGCCCTACAGCGAGATTGAAGATGAGCGTGAAGCCCGCCTGGTCGACCTCGAGTTTGACCGCGCCGTGGCCGAGGGTCTTGTCGACGACCCCAGCAGACCGCACCAGCGGGAGCGCAACCGCAGCATGGTGCCCGGCAGCCGCCGCCCCGACCAGCTGCTCTCGCGCGGCGCAAAGCTCCCGCCCGGTGGCGGCGGCGGGCCGCACGCCCGTATCGTGTCCGGGTCTTACGACGAGACCATTGTCGTGTGGCAGCGCGACCGCAACGGCATCTGGGAGGACTCGCTGACCCTGCGCCAGGAGGAAGCCATTCTCAATGCCCAGATGCTCGAGGCCCAGCGCCACTCGTCGCACGCGCCGCTGTCCCCGCGCTCCATGAGCCAGTGGCAGGAGTACTGCAACCACATCCTGTCCATGGGCAGCGTAGCCCTCCACGTGGCCCTGGTCCAGCGGCCCGCGCTGCTGCTGCTGCTCAACATCTTTCAGGGCTTGATTGACCGCGTGTCGCAGCCGGATATCCGCCAGCACCTGCGTACGCAGCTCGAGTTCACGCTGGACAAGTACGTGCAGGCCGTCAAGCTGCACGAGTACCGTCGCTCGCATAGGTCCGCAGCTGCAGTCGTAGCACAGGGCATACCAAGCGCTGCCAGTCCCACGTCTGTCCCTGTCTCTGGGCCTGTCTCTGGGCCTGTCTCTGGGCCTGTCTCTGGGTCTTCCCCTGCCTCTGGCCCTTCTGTCCCGGCCGCCGCCGCCGCCGGCCCCGCAACCAACGCCACGTCCAATTTCGAGATTGACCCGGCCAAGGGTCCGCCCGTGTCACTCCGGCAAATTACTCATCGCCAGGACCTGGGCACGGCGCGCATCTTCAAAGTGCAGTTTGACGCCACGCGCATCATTGCCTGTACGCAGAAGCCGACGATTGTCGGCTGGGACTTTTGCTGTGACGACCGCGAGCTGAAGGCGCTCGAGCGGCTGTTTTTGCCTATTCTGTAAGGCGTGAGCGGGCATGAGTGCGAGATGAGCTGGGCTGGGCTTGGCTGGGCCGTTGTTATAATGCTAATATCGGCGTGTTCTCTTTTTTTTTCTTTTTGCATTTTGGCTTGGTTTTTTCTTTTGAGTCTTTTGTCTTTATTATTGGATGGGAGCGGTTCCTTTTTTTTTTGCTTTTTTTTTTTTTTTTTTTTTTTTTTTTTTGGGTGGTGGGTTTTTTTTTTTTTTTTTTTTTTTTTTTTTTTTTTTTTTTGCTTTAGTCAACGTAGCTACATATTCCATTCCACAGCATCGTTGTCCTTGGCTCTGGCTTCTTCTTTTCCAAGTGTTTCGTTGTGTGTATGTGTGTCTGTGTGTGTATATAGCTTGACAAAGGACGCATGATTGGATTGTGAGATTGTGATATGGAGTGTATGAAGTCGCCCATGCATAAAAAGACGTCGAGAAAGAAGAAAAGATCAAAGAAGATCAAACAGCAAAAAAAACAAAAACAGACCCCCAAAAAGAAAAGACACACACACCCAATTCTCTATCCCGCTGCCTCCCGGATCTTGTTGCTTTCTGCAACAGGCAGCTCGTCGACAAACTCGGGCAGCTCGTCCTGCATGAAGCTCGGCAGCGCGCCGTGCGCCTCGGCCTCGCGGTCCATCTCAATCTCCATGCCGAGAGCCTCGAGCTCAGCGTCAAGCTCAGACTCGTCGACGTCGTCGGGGATATCGTAGCTGCGCGACAGGCTCTCTTGGATCTCGTTGCCGACGTCGAGCAGGTCGGCCATCTCGTCCTGCAGCTGCTCGATCTTGTCGAGGTCGACCTTGCCGTACTGCTTCTTCAGCTCCTTGTTGGTGGTCTTGAGCGCGTCGACGGTGGTCATGACGTTCTTGAGGTTGTCCTGCATGGTCTGCGCCTGCTCCATGTTCCACACCTGGCCCTGCAGCTGGTCGCGCTGCGCCTCGTACATCTTGCGCCGCTGCAGCACCTTCATGGCCTTTTGCTTCAGCGCCGACTTGCCCGGGCCGTCGCGCATCTTGGCCAGCTTCGTCTGGTACGTCGTCAGCTCGGCGTTGATGGCGGTCAGCTTGACGTCGATGGACGCGATGCGGTCGTCAATGTTGCCAATGGCCCCGGTCAGCGTCGGCTTGGGACCTTTTGGCTTGGTGCCGAAGAGCCGGTTCATGTCTCCTGGCGAGTGTGTGTGTGTGTGTGTGTGTGTGTTTGTGTGTGTGTGTGTTTGTGTGTAGACACGAGGGCAGGCCTCGCAGTATTCGCAGATGGATAACGGCCCAGCAGACAGACCAGCAGATGCCGCTATGGAAAGGACCGTCGGCGCACAGAAATGCGTTGCGTATTCGAGAAAAGGTTGATGGCCAAGCCGGGCGCAGGCACAAAAAAAGAAAAGAAAAAAAAAACAAGTGAGGGGTCGAGACGGAACAGGCCCTGTGTGTGGTTCAAACAGAGCACGACAAAAAAGAAAGAAAAAAAAGGAACAGACAGCGTGTCGCGTGAATCAAAGGCGTGGGAGAAAAAAAAATCAAAAACAAAAAAAAAAGTATTTGTTTTCTTTTTTCGGCAATCGAGAATCAGGTGCAGATGTTTCGTTGCGGTTCACTGGGTGGATGTTATGTTGGTGATCTGATCTTGCCAACTCAAAGAGCTCACGATGACGTCCCAGCAGCAAAGGATTGGCACGAGCTTCTATGCTTAGTCATATCTGGCACTAGGGTTGGTTAGGGGTTGTCAGTCCCGCTATACCCTAATGCAGCCCTAAACGGGACGGGCATCGTCTCTTCAAGCTTGGCTTGTGTCCAAGCTCTCGTCTTTCTTTCTACTTTTTCTGGCCATGCACTGCGGGCCGATGCAAGCCGCAGGTCTCTAGCAGGCCCCTCTTTTGGCTGCTGCCGGGCACATGATGTATTCTGGCGAGGTTATGGTGCAAGATGAGATACAGGCATTGCCTTGTATTTTGTCTCTCCTTGTCCTTGTGCTGTCTCTGCTGTCTCTACGGGTTGCTCGAGTTGAGCCCCTCCATCAGGGCCCCTGGTTTGGTTAGGTAATAAACGACGCTTTGTACGTAAAGAAAAGTCGACCCCATGCAGGCGACGGCGGCGGCGGCGGCGGTGTTGGTGGTGGTGTTGGTGTTGGTGGTGATGGTGGCACGAGACGAACGGCATAGGAGCGGCGGGTTTCGTCAGGGCAGACAGAGGAGAAGAGAAATGGAGAGAAGTATAGGCAGCAATGATTGAGCAGCTTAGGTATAGCAAAGAAAAGAAGAAAAAAAAGAAGAAAAAAAAGGACCGGCTTGCTTGGGCCTTGGGCCGTCAAGACAAGCCGCTGCAGGCTGGCCGGCCGACGCCCTTTCGCTTTGGCTTTGACATTTGACATTTGATTTTATTTTATTTGATTTGGCGTCTGGCATCTGGAATGCGGAATGCGGACTTCCTTTTTTTTTTAAAAAAAAGAAAAGAAATCATTTTTCCTTTCGTTTCTTGCACGTTTGCTTTGACCGGTGACATAATTGCCCGGCGTCGTTCTTTTGTGATGCAGAGGAGGATAAAGAGGGGGGAGCCTGTCCTCTTTTCTTTTTCTTCTTTTTCTTCTGTTTCTTTCTCTTTGTCTTGTTTCTCAGGAATATTCTTATTCTTCTACTTTTTTTTTCTTGTATTTTTTAATTCTTCTGCTTCTTGTCTACTGTATTCTACAGCCTACACACACACACACACACACACACGATTCATCTCCAGTTTCAGTGCAATCTCTCATTCATTAAAGGACTAAACAACTACATCGAAAACGTCCTCCGCCACTAAACACCGTCCAACACGCGGGTATATATCGAAACCTTCTCTAGGCCTGAAAGACCTCGTACCACAGTCTTTTTTCCTCCCTTTCTTCCTACTACCTTACTCACATGTGAAGACCGAGACGACGCAAGACAAGACAAGACAAGACGAAGAAAAATAAAAGATGATATAAAAAGAATTTGATGCGACAAAAGATAACAGGCAACCAAGAACAAACACACGACAATTCTAATGAGCCAATGACATTACAAGGAAAGAGAAAGAGGGGAAAAAATGAAAGGAGTAATCAGACAAAAGAAAACACGACAAAGCCAGGAGCCTTTGCAGAGACAAGACACTTCCGTCACTCACAAGACCGTGGCACAAGAAGCAGAGAGGGTGAGAGAGAGAGACAGCTCGCCTGTCTGCTCCCAACTCTTGACAGTTGTGTTTTGCTGACATTTAACAGAAACAAATCTTTGCCCTGTCTGCTTAGAAGATCTTGTGCAGAATACGTCTCCACGTGGGCAGAGCAGCAATCTTGGCGCGGAAGGCGTTGATCTCGTTCCAGTCGTGCTGGCGCAGACCAGTGTCAAGATCAAGCTCGTCCAGTGACTGCCAAGAAGCACGCTTCCACAGGAAACCACCCAGCCAGAAGGCTAGTACAACAGGGGCAGCAAGGTAGTTCTTGAAAAAGGTCTCGGCATCCAGGTCGTTAATAGCCACGTAGAAGCAAGCTATCAGGACCAGGATGTTAAGACCCAGACCAATAGCCGAGCCGTAGATACCACCAGCAGCCTTGAAGGGGATCATATCCAGAGAACGGCCCTGCTTCATCCACGCCAGACGGAAGCGGATGTGAGCCAGGCAGATCGACGACCACGTGAACAGCGCAGCCAGACCAGAGATGGCCAGGAGCCAGTCAAAGATCGAGTTACCAACTGAAGTCAGGTTGACGTAGGCAATCGGGGCGCAGCTGATGATGAGAGCGACAGCGGGAAGAGGGCGGCCAGCACGGTCGACGTAGGTGAAGAGCTTGGGGGCATAGCCCTGCTCGGCCAGAGCAGCCAGAGTACGCGAACCACCGTACACACCTGATACGCCAATGGAAACGACGGAAACCAGAATGATGGCGTTCATGAAGTGGGCGAAACCAGGCAGACCGGCGTACTGAGCGACCAGAACAAAGGGCGAGGTGTCAGAGCCAGACTTGGAGGTGTCCAGAAGGTTAGGATCCTTGGAGGAAATCAGCAGGCCAACGAAGAAGAGACCCAGGATGTAGAACAGCGAGATACGCCAGAAAACCTGCTTAATGGCACCGGGAAGCTCCTTGGCGGGGTTCTTGGCCTCGGCGGCAGCAAGACCGACCAGCTCAGTACCGGAGTAGGCAAAGGCGGCTGTGACGAAGACGGAGCAGAAACCGAGGAAGCCATTCTGGAAAGCGCCGGGATCGTACCAGTAGCGGGCACCCCAGTACTCGTTGTAGCGACCGTGCGAGGGACCACCACCGCAGACGAAGACAACAGCCATGATCATGAAGACAACAGTGGCAGTCAGCTTGAGGAAGGACGAGATGAACTCCTCTTCAGCGTAACCCAGCGTACCAAAGATGTTGATGATGATGATGACAAGCATGAAAACCGTAATCCAGATGCCGCGAGAAATTTCGCCATCTCGATCCCAATAGCCAATTGTAATAGACGCAGTCACCAGTTCGAACGGTAGCACCACAGCCCACTGCAGTACGTAGTTCCAGCCCATAGCAAAACCCCACGAAGGGGTGATAAAGCGGTTCGAGTACGTGTAGAAGCCACCAGAGACCGGGTACATAACCGCCAGCTCACCCAGAGCGAAGACGACGTTGAACATCATGATACCAATAATAGCGAAATCCACAAGCAGAGAACCAGGGCCCTGTCGGAAAGGAAGAATGTTAGCAGGGATGTATTTCATAGCATGGACATTTAGCGGGGCAAAACGGTGCCAAAAACGGACCGACTTGTCGCTTTTTTGGAAACTCTCTGCCGAAGGGAAGCCCGTTCTCGAGAGAAGGAAGGGCTAAGCTTAAGCCAAGAATTCGCCTAAAGAACAAGCAGGCCTGCCCGGATGTCTGACAACCTCGTAGAACATTGCTGGTAGCGATAAGGAAAGGAAAGGAAAGGAAAAGGAGGGATTGGGGGATGCCGATTCTTTTTTTGGTGGTGACAAGTAAGAAAGTAGAAAGCCAGGCGGCCAGGCGGCATCGGGAAAGACACGCACTAGGCCACGCCCTAAGTGGGGCCAAAGGCCAAACCCAGCGTCCCTCCCATTTGCTTCGTTCTTATTTAGAAAGATCCAAAGGGCAAATCCGGGTGGGATTCGACCGCACAAGGCAAGAAAAAAGAAAAAAAGAGGCAGGCAAAAGAGAAAGAGCAACTACCTGGAGTGCTTCACTTTCCCTGGCACCAGTCATGAGACCAAGCCCTAATTCATTTTTTTGCTTGTGTGTGTATTGTGTGGAGGGCGGATGTGGTGAAGATGAGGGAAACAGCGAGGAATACACTGCTGGACAAAGTGAAAAGAACAAGAAAAGGAAGAGGTTAATACGTACACCTTTAGCCAGAGCAGCACCAGAACCGACGAAAAAACCAGCACCAATAGAGCCACCAATAGCAATCATATGCAGATGGCGCTTCTTCATGGTGCGGTCCAGCTCGGGAGCCTCACCCTCGGCAACAACACGGCGGCGGAAAGACGCGGGGGTCAGACCATTGCGAGTCCAGAAGCCTTCGGAGTAGCGGCCGAAGGTGGGAGCAGGCACGGCCGAGGCCGAGCTGGAGTCATTGGCGTAGACCGGAGCCTTCTCCGGGTCTGCTGTCTTGACAGGGAAGCCGTCGTTATCGTGGGCCATGATGATTGATGTCGTCAGGCCGGGGGAAGAGCAACGGGGAAGTGTGGAGGACAAGCGAGAGAAGACAGTAGTCAATAAGGGGAGGGCGTATGAATTAAATTAAAGAAAAGAGAAAGAAGAAGAAGGAGAAGAAGAGAAAGAAAGGAAGGGAAGGAGACTATGTGGTTCCAAGGCGGACACAGATGGACCTGTAGATGAAGTCTTCGCCGTGACTCAAGAAATGAAGTCTGGGTGATTAAGAAAGGGAGGAGACAGGACGAGAACGAAAGGGGGGGAAGCGGGCACATTAAATAAAGTTGAGATCAATTGCGGCGGTGGTAAGATGATGGTAAGGTGGGCTGGTCTGGTCTGGTCTGGTCTGGCGTGCTGGTTAGAGCGGAAGCAGCGAGGGCGACGAAAGAAGCACAAGCACCCAAAGCAACGCACAAGCTTGGTTTGCTTAGTTTGGCTGCATCGACTAACAACCTACAAAAAAGCTCCAGCGGCACTACAGCGCTACAGACGCTACCGACGCTAAAAAAAAAACGAGCCGAGACGAGAACAGCACACTGCATAGAGCACAGAGCACAGAAGCAAGCAAGGTCAAGGGAGCATCAGCACCAGCAGGTTTGGGTTGGCGGGTGGCAAGACTAACTGACATGTCCAGCACTAACCACCCGCGCCCAGCAGCCAGGCTTACTACACACACTCGGGGCTTGCGAATAGAAGTGGGAGTTTTGGGAGCTAGAAGCTAGAATAGGACTGGGACTGGGACTGGAGACTGGAGACTCGACAAAGACGCACGCACCAACCCACACCAGCCAGAGCCAAATCAAGGCAGGCCAGTCTGCAGCAACGGCCAGCAACTTGACAAGAAGGCCAAGACCAGACAAGACAGATTGCCGGGGTAGGCTTTGTTCGCTATCAACCCAGGCCTCAGCAAGTGTGTAGGGGGGGGGGGGTGAGACTCGAGAGATACTAATTGCAGAGAGAGGTAGGGGCAGAAGAGACAGAGACAGAGAGACACAGAAAACGAGAGAGCAAGGCCCCCAGTCCACAGTTTACAATCTACAGTCTACAATCTACAGTCCCCATTGCCAGTTGCCCTGCAGCCACTGCCCATAGGCGTTATCGGGAGTGACATGCTTGAATTTACAGCGAGTTTTCTGGGCCTTGTACTCGCTCCTTCGGCGGCTTTAACCTGAAGCTCTAGTGTCAATTTCATCTAGGCCTTCATTTTGCCTCTGGGTTGTCCCATCTGGCTTGAGTGTCCTCATGGTCTTCGTTATTTTTGCCCCCTCTGTCTTTTTTTCTTTGCCCGCGTGAGGCGTGGAAGCCAATGTCGCCTCCGTGGTCACCGCTCGGGTCTTCCAGATCGCTGCGTCTTTTGCTTCTCCTCGTTCTTTTTTTTTTCTTTTCTTCTTCTTCTTCTTCTTCTCCTCCTCCTCCCCCCTGGTCTCCGCCCACACGTCTTGCGAGAGAGCTACTGCTTTTAGAAGTCTGATACCGCACAACCCTTGGTAGTGAGTGGGTCGATAGATAGCAACACGTTCGTCACAAGGGTATTCCTAGCAGGCCAAGGCTAAAAAAGCCCCACGGCAGGCAGGACGACAGGCCGGGGGGTGTTGAAATAGTATCTCTGAGACTGATGCCAGCTAGCCTGTGGCCTGTGGCCTGTAGCCTGTGGCTACTTTGTGGCTTTTTTTTTTGCTTGTGGCTACTTTGGTCTGTGGCTTTTGATTGGAGCAAGGAGCAAGCAGCTGCCATTGCGGTCTTGGTTTCCTGGTTTCTTGGTCTCTTTTTCTTATTCTCGTTCTTGTTCTCTTTTTCTTGCCTTTGCCTCGCAGTGCTGCCTTTTTGGCTGTTATCAAAAGTACACGTACCATTGTACCTGCAGCTGTTAAGAATACACACTGTGTCCTGCAAAAGTCCCTCAGGGTTTATCCCGGGTCTTGCTCAGCTTTGTTTTAAGGATTTATTTCTTTGGAGGTGCCTTTCATTTTATTCCGTAGTTTTTTGTGTGTTTTTTTTTGTTTTTTTTTTTGCTTTATGTTTGTTTTTCTTTACATGTACCGCAGTGTGCTGTTGCTGGTTTGGTTCTCTTGTGTGTATTATGTGTACTGTGTGTACTGTGTGTGCTATAACTATCACCACCATATATATTGTGCGTCTATGTTGTACCCAAGTACACATTTGTATGTGCACATACACCCCTCTCCCCTTCCTGTCCCCTTCCTCTCCCCCCCCTCCTCCCCTCCTCCTTCCTCTTGTTCTTTTTCCGTCGGCCGACGTCTTGCAAGCCCCGTCTCTGTTGCCTAGTAGACTCCGGGCCTCCAAGGAACAAAGATCACTGCCAGTACAAGGCGTTGGAGACGAATCGGCTGGGCGCAGGGTTGGGCCGTTCATTGTTGTCCTTGCTTCTTTTTTTTCCTGTTGCTGCTACTGCTGTTGCTTCTTGTATTGCTTCTATAGTGATTGATCGCGTGGACAATGTGCACCTGCAATGCATCGTAGGTACTGTGCTGTACACCAACCAGGTACAGGGCGTCACACTTCACCTGAAGTCCGTGGCTCCTCTGCTTGGACATCAGCTTGTTCGTGAGTACCTCAGGCACTATGTTAGTTAGTTGGTGCTGGCAAGTTGACATGCCGGGACTTATGTTGGCCAGCCCATATTTATCAGTCAGTACGTCAGTCAGTTAGTCTGCGTCTTACGCCGACGTGAGAATAGACGTCATTCGGGATTAGTCCTTCGCAGCTGATGAACAGTCAGAGAGAACAGAAAAGAACAAGAATGTCAAAGCAAAATAATAAATATAAAAATAAATATAAAACTAAAACTAATAGGAAAAGAAAGCAGCTGGCCTGACCCTGTGCGTTCCTCCTCTAACCCTAAGTATCCATCAAGCCAAAATTCACACCAAACTTTCTTCACGCCAGCTCAAACGCCACATCCACGTTTGACGGGCTGCCACGCTATTCTATTGCCAATTTCTCTCAACCCTGGCTAATCTACGTCTGATGAAGTGTCGCATCCATGGTTTCCCCCGAGGCCAAGCCAGCCTAGGTCCAAACCCAAGCCTAAATCCAAGTCCAACTCTAGGACCAGTTCTTAGTCCCCGTAGGATGCCTCGTTTTACACTTTCTTTTGGCTTATCTTTGCCTTCCCGTTCAATCTGCCACAAAACACAGCTTCTTTATTTTCAGGCCGGCCCTTTTTCTGTTCCTCGCCTGTCTGCCAAGTTGAATGAATGAACGAATGAATGGCCTGGCAGATCCTGGCCTCATTTGTAAAAGCAACACGAACACCAATCAGCGACAACGCGGCCAGCAAGCAAGTTTGTATCTCCTGACTGTCGCTATCTCTCCCTCTTCCGCTTTCCTGCTCTCCCACTCTCCCACTCTCCCACTCTGTCTTCAACTACACTCTGATAATCGCCAGCCCATATTCTCGCCCTGCTGCTAAGTGAGCGATTTCATGCGTGCGCCCGCTCTGCTATTTTATTTTTCTCTTTGCAAGGCGCGGAATCAGACCATGGCTTGGGAGGGTGGCATAGAAAGGCAACAGGTGTATATGCGTTTCTGAGTCGAGTGTAGTGTAGCTACTTGTGTTTTGTGAGAATGCGTTGCCATCAGAAATAGAAGTTCTGGCTCCTCCTCCTCCTCCTCCTGGATGCATGGTCTGGGGCCGGCTTTGAACCCCATGCAGCGCATGCACCGTCCGCAGGACGGGGTACATGGTAGTGCTTTTTCCTCCTCTTTGCCCAAAATTGCGCTTGTATAGACCTGCTTTTCGTTGTAGTCGCAAGACAGCGAGGCGAGCGAGAAAAAGAAGCCCCCTCCCCCCACGCATAATTTCGAAGCACGTCATGCATGCCATGACTGACTGGGCTACAGGCTTGTTTTGTGTGCCGTGTATTGCTACTATTATATTTGCGAGTCGTCACTAAATCTGGACTCGTCTACTTTACCGCTTACGGCTGGAACAAAAAAAAGGGACTCTGTAGAGCTTCATGGTATCTCGTCTTGAGAAGCTCAGGTTCATGCACTGTAAATAAACCAGCCACCGTTGGGGATTGAAGTCGAGAAAGGGCGGGCTGTGCTTCTTCTGTAAGGTTTCTAGAAGCCCCAGGGAGTTAATTTCGTGTGAGATGGGATTCGATATCTCCGTGTGCAATATAGGCCATCCTTTTGTGGATCAGCGCTCAATATGTGTCTGCATGCTGTTGTGTTATATCACGTGCGTGTTAACCTAGGCTTGCCTTCGAAGCCACGAGCAGCAAGCAGCCCAAAAACAAGACGTAGGGCAACAGGCAGACTGCATGCCGTCATTAAACGGTGATGAACGAACCACGGACCCGTGAATGCACGGTGGGTGTGCGAGGGCCCCATCGTCCCCTCTCTTCTCATCCCCTATCGTCCCCTCTCCTCCACCTTCACCATGCAATAAAACAAGTCATCAATGGCAATATCGGCATCATGGAGAGAATAAGAAGCGTGCCTTGGAGAGGATTGGGACACAAATATCCACGGCATGCACAGGCCAGCTATAGCAGACTGACTTTCAGGTGGTTCAGAATGCTTGATATCGTGGCGTTACAGGTATAGCCAAGGCTAGGGAGATTGAATTGGGGTTGCAACGGTATTGGCACTACAGTCATGATGAAAGGATGAAGAGAAAGAAACGGGAGAAGACGGATGGAAGAGAAGAGTCGGAGCTAGTGTACCCGATCGACAGCGAGAACATGTCAAAATAAAATCAAAAATTAGAAATTAGAGATACAAAAAAACATGATAGTGTGTGTATGGGGCACGTGACTCTACCATGCTACACCTCCCATTGTCCCAACCCTAACACCAGGGTCCAAGAGCAAAAAGCCCAAGAACAAGCCTGTCTGCTGTGTGCTGTCTGTAACTGCTAGTTCGGACTATTGTTCCGAAATAGGAAACCAAAGAGAAGTATCGGCAGAAGTGGAAAGAACGCGCAAGCCTTGCTTGCTCATGCGCATAAACCCTATTTCGCCACCTTATTTGTCCATCCCGCATCGATTCCAGGTACATTTTTGCGCTGTTTTCTGTTGTGTTCTTTTTCCTTCCTGGGTCGCTATTACGACGCCCTCACGTCAGTTTATTGTAGAGATACGGGCTGGAGAGATTGCGAGTGTAATTGAAATGACAGCCAGAACAAAGTTAAGCTTTCTGGTAAGAAGTTTAAAAAAGAAAAAAAAAAGAAACACGCACGCACGCTGCACTCCATCTGCTACAAACTGGCCAGCGTAAAGAACACCTTAGGGTCTGTTCATTGTCGTTTGCCTTGTTTGCTTCGGAAGCGTCGGGGGAGGGGTGAGCAGGAGGGTGTGCGTGAAAAGGTGCAAAGAACAATCAATAAGAGAACTGATAGACAGGTTTCCAGAAGCTGATTCTCAGGCTATCATTGCGATAGCACAAAGGCCAGTGCAGGACAAGCGCGGGCGGGCTAGCCAATCATAGAGATGGGGTTGTCCAAACGCTCTTTGTTCGGGGAAGAGGAAGGGGAGGGGCAAGAAAGAGACTGACGAGAACTGGACGCTGCGAGTCCACAAAGCCAACAAGAAGCTGCCCGGTTCTCGTCCAAGTCGGCTTTGCCCGGCCGAACAAGCAAGGCTGGATCCTGTATGGCCTCATACAGCCTGAGGACCGCTAAAAAAGCGATAGCTAGCCAAAGGATGAAAGGATGAAGGGCTAGACAATGACACGAAAAAGTGAACAGCGCTAGCGAGCGTTGATGCCAACGCCAAGGCCAGCACAGCAACAATACTATCTGTGTCTGTACAATGAGGATGCTCCAATTATAGCGCGCTATTTTGTAACGGCGAAGCAATAAAACGCTGGACGGATCATTTGCCCATTTGTCTACCTGTCCGTCCGTCGGGTCTGGCACTGCATATCTGCATCGGGTGTCGCGAGGGGGGCCAGAGTACATGCGGACATATCATGGCCGTGCTAAGTTTCTTTTCTTTTCTTTTTTTCTTTTTTTTGCCAGAGTCACCATTTTCGGATTCAAGCGAGTCGGAAGGGGGGAGAAAGCACTGGCCAAGGCGGGTTGAACGACAAGAAGGAGATGCTACTGGAAATAGACCAGGACAAAGAACGGCGAGGAACAAGACAATGTGGAGGATGGAGGGAAGAACGAAGGCTGGAAGAGGAAAGGGTTTGCACGAGGAACAGACGGAAGGTGAGTGCGACGTAACCCTAATAAGCAGCCCCTCCCCCCACAAAGTGATATTGGATGGCAGCAAGAATGTCTACATCGTGAAGATTAAATCGCTCAATGATTTTTTTTTGATTTTTAGCGGACAGTATTCTAGTTGTTGTATTTCCTCCTATTTCCCGGTGCCGTCATCATCATCATCATGCACCCACTGTTGACTTGAATGGTGTTGTCATGTGTTGGAGCAGCCCTGATCCCCGTGCCATGCCATCTGTCTGTTTTGTTCCTATTCCGGTTCTGACGTGTGCGAACTGGACTTGAAAGGCAAAACACGGCCCTGAAAGCAAGAAAACAACACGTAATAGAAAAAGGGCAGAAGAATACAGGAGACTGCTTTTTGATGGGGAGGCTTTGAGTGTCGTCATCGTCATGGTAGATGAAAATTTGGCGGTCTTTTTATTTTTTATTTGTATTTTATTTTCACTTTTTTCGGAGACTTATTGAAAGTGGGCTGTAAATGCACGTAGGAGCAGAAGAATGGGAGTGCATGCTGAGACATTCACATTTACCACTGAAATTCTGGGCACTGTAACTGCAGCAGGTCTACAGACAGCACACAAGCATGTGCACATGTGCACATGTGTACATATACACAGGCACACACAGGCACACACACACACACAGAGAGAGAGACACATTGGCACACATGCAACACAAGCACAAGACTGGCTTCAAGTGCCGCCTGCCTATAAACCCCAGCCTCAGTCACTTCTGCAGCGTACACAGAAACACAGAAACACAGAAACAAACACACACTTGAAAGCCAGGGTCTGTCTGCAACAATGCAAACTCCCCCAATTGACTTCTTACAAGAGATCGAGAACCAAAGAAAAGATCTTGGCCTGATCTAAGCTTTTCAATCAGCTGCCAGAAGTAGACACTGCCAAGTCTTGGTAAAAGAACATTTGGTGACAAATGCAAACGGATCACGACAAACAAGGTCAATAACCTTTGGAGACTTTGCGATGAAGCCGGGTTGGTTGTGCTTCGTGTTGGAGATGTCAATAGCAGCACGACTAAGAGAAATAACAGAAGATGGCCAGACTAGGAAAAGAAGTGGAAACCGTCCAGGAAACGAGCCAGAATCCTAGTCTGGTGATCACAGACTTGCCTTTCCCCTCAAAAAAACACAGTATCGCGTGACGGTGTAGATTTGCTGAATCATTTACTTATGCCTCACTCATACGAGCCGTTATCTCCAAAGCACAGACAAGCAAAGTCTCGTTTTGCTCTACTCGGGGCGATATTTTTTTTTCTTGGTGTTTTATTTGATGATCGGGAGGCCCTCGTAGCCACTATCATCTAGCATCTGTATCTGCACTGCAGAAACATGCCACGAATGCCGGCTGGCCTTGCTTGCTGAAGTTGGCCTGGCCTCTTCTTGCCGATGATTTCTGTGGGTAAAGAACAGTATATTCGCTCACCCCCATGTGCTCATGGCCAGCATGGATCCAGGATATAGACACGTCGCTCCACGGAGCTTCATTCATCCAATAATTCCACGTTCGAAATCCTTGCATCCAATTCCTATCTCCATATCTTGGAGCCCATTCCATAGACCACAAACCACAACCCACAATCCAGAATCCATAGCCCGCATTGCCGGTCCGATCCGGTCCTGGAGAACAAAAGACCATCTGCAACACAGGAGGGGAAGGGAAGCAATCACGAGAGAACGAGCTGCAAGCAACCAGCACAACACGGGCCGTCAGCTCTCTGGCCATCTATGTCCCGATAAGCAGCTCAACAAGACCATTGTAGGACCTGGCTCGATAACCAGCGACCACCGTGCAGGCAGGTGAACCAAGGCATTGATTGTCATGGCATGAGATGCTACGGAGCGACAAAGCGACAACGCCACAAAGCAACAACGCAACAACGCAACAACATGATAAAGCAACAAGGCGGCGAAGCTACTTGAGAAACAAGTCAATCATACTGTGCGCAAGCATGTAACCGTCCATCGATGTGTACTTGGGTCGGAGGTACCGACCGGGAGGACTCTGGGATTTTGGCGAGCGACTCGATTCTGTGCTCTGTAGCTTCTTATCTACAACCTTGTTCGATGGAGCCTATGGGCGTTTCAGATGCAAGTATCAATATCATAGAGGTTTATTCCAGCTTAATCCGAAGTGTGTTATTCCCATTTTTTTTTTGAAAATCCTTTTGATTTCTAATTCTTGTTCTTGTTCTTATGGTCCTGAAAGATCTTGGAAAATGAAGTTTTTTTTTTGTGGGCAGAAAATAACTTGATGTTGTGCGTCGTGTGTATGCGTGGGTATGCATGCTGTTGCTGCATCTTTGCGAGCCTGAAGGTGCGGGACTGGGATCTGAGGCGATCTGGCAGTCAGCAAAGGGCCAGGAAAGAGGAAGAGAAACGAAGGTATAGACTAGCGAATAGCAGAGCACTCTGGTAGATAAAAGCGGGTCAGAGTGGGGGGGGAGGAAGGAAGAGAGAGGGGAGAAGAGAAGAGGAAAGAGAGGGGGGGGGGGGGGGGGGGAGGGGAGGGTTGGGGAAAAAAAAGGGGGGGGGGGGGGGGGGGGGGGGGGGGGGAGAGGGA
>JADILG010000490.1:0-17501 GCA_017591655.1 Thielaviopsis populi
CCCCCCCCCGCCCATTGATTACAGACTAGATTAGAACCACGCGTCTGTAATCGGATAGTATCTGTCGTGCAATCTGGCTATCTATCTCCAAGTCTTTTTTTTGCAATCCATATCAGGAGCCCCCGACATGTCATGATATCTAGAGCTGGCAATCTGGATGCACCCAGTCTGTGCCTGTATCCTTGTTTGGCCACCAGCTACTACCACCTGCTACCACGCTATCTGGTTCTGGTTCTGGTTGTGGCTCTGGCTCTGGCTCTAGTTATTCCCGTTCCGGCTGCATCTGTGGCTGTGGTTGTTTGCGGTCCTGGTATATTTGCCTATCTACCTTTGATCTCTCTCCTCTCCTCTTCCCCTCTCGCCCCAGGCTTTGGCTCCTCCCCCACCTTTGCTCTCCTCGATATCTGTCGGTCTTTGTTATTCCTTCTTCTCATCCCATGACCGCCAGTGTGCAAGATTTTGCCCCGCCGAAGAAGGTCATCTCCGTGAAGGAGACAAGTCATGACAGCTGCAGTCTTGGGGTGATCTTATTCGTGCTTAGAGAGGGTCCTATTGTGCTCCTATTGTGCTCCTTTGGGGCTCTGGGGCTCTAGACTCTAGGCTCTAGGCTCTAGGCTCTCGGTTATAGCTTATTATAGGTCTCGCTGGTTGTCTAAACCTGGCGACTTTAGCGCCCGCCGGCCACTCCAGAGCTGCTGCGGCTGCTGCTGTTGCTGCTGTTGCTGCTGTTGCTGCTGTTGCTGCTGTTGCTGCTGCCGCATGCACGCCTATCCCGTATATCTGTGCATGTGTGCATGTGTGCATGTGTGCATGCTATACAATGCCCTTGCCTACATGACTGACAGATGCACTCCATATCCCTCCTGGGCCAGGTGGAGAAGCCGCAAAGCCAAGAGGCACCACGCAAACAAAACACAACACGACAGAAAAGAAAAGAAAAGAAACAAAGCTTGGACGTCATAACATGCATAAGTATGATATTCTAATCCTAGGGGATTTAGTCCAATGGCAGGCCATCAGTATCCCTGTTCTGTGCTGTTTTCTTTGTTCTACAATTAGTCTTTTTTTTTTAATTTCCCTTTTTTTTAACTTATTTTTCTCTTTTTCCTCTTTGGGCTTCTCCTCCCACTCCCACTAACTTGGACCATAAAAGATAATCCTTGACTCATTACTTCGGCCAAAGCCAACCAGTCCCCATTCCGCGTCTCTCAACGTCTGTCCTCTTTCCCCCCCCCCCCCTTCCCCTCTCGTTATCGCCAACCAACCAGGCTCGTGGAACAAGTTGCTCAAGTGCCTCTTTTAACCCTACCAAATACGGTGATGATGGGAGGGGGGGACGGGCCTTGATCCGTAGATTGCCACTCTGCTTGTGACCTGTGGCCGTCCATTTGTTTGTTTGCCTTCTCATTTCCCGTCTTATCTTGCCTCATATGGCCCCCTTGGCATATCATGTAATACGTGCGACAACTCATCTTGAACGTAGACTTGACTACACAGGCTAAGCAGCAAGCCAGATGATCAGACAAGGCAACGTGGTCTTGGCACGGACCCGAAGACAGTAGACGAGCCGGGAAAAGAAAAAAAGAAAAGAAAAAATAGAGAAAAAAAGAAAAGAAAAATAGAGAAAAAAAAGAAAAAAAAGTAGAGGAAAAAAGCACTTCCGTGATAGAACAGAAATACAGAAATAAAAAAAAACCAATAAAAGTCAAATAAAAAAAGTCAAATAAAAACTTGACGTTACATATGCATGTCCAGACCTTTTCTCCTTTAGGAAGGTAGCCTTCAGGGGTCCTCGAGCTCCTTCCGCTTGGCATTTTTATTCTTTTTCTATTCTTTTCTTCCTTCTTTATTCTTTTGTTCTTTTTTTGTTCTTTTCTTCCTTTCTTATTCTTTTGTTCTTTTTTGTTCTTTTTCTTTTCCATCTTTCCTTCCCTTTTTCCCGCTCTTTCCCTTTTTCTTTATTTTGAAGGGTCTCACCTGTACTTCCTTCCTCATTCTGGCTCTTCGGTCCTGTCAAAAAAAAAAGAATTAAACAACGGGCCTCCGCCTTCGTACTTGCCTCCTGACAGAAACAGAAAGAAGTAGCAGTACCACCTTCCTTGTGCCCCCTCTCCAAAAAGGGCAATAGCCTGAAATGCCAGATCGCCATCGGAATTCAAGCCGAGATCGAGTGCGACGTCGACGTCGAGTCTGATGGCCGACTACGTCCCTTTCAGGCTGTAAAGCGCGGATGAATGGATGAACGACTCGGTCTGTTCTATTTTCTTTTCTTTTTTTTTCTTGGTTTTTCTTTCCTTCCCCCCCCCCCTCTCGAGTCCGTGTTGTCGTCTGGCTTTCTTCTTCTTCTTTTTTCCCTTTGCATGACGTCCGTGTCGAGGTTCCCTCCCATTTTTATTTCTCTCTCTCCCTCTCCCTCTCCGTAAATCCTGCCCGGTGCGCCCTCGAGCCATGATCTTTTGCATCTTTATTTTCCCTCTTCCCTGCCTGTCGTCCTTCGTCTTGGCTTTTGCCACTTTATGCTCAATGCCGCCCGTTCCTTCTCGCAAACGTTGCCCACGTATCTTGGCAACGCGCCCCGGGAACTGGCCCAAACTTGTTCCATTTCGCATTTAGTGTGGCATGTCCATAATGCTCCCTCCCTCCCTCGCCTGTGCGCCGTGACTGATAAGTAAGAGAAGCCTACAATTTACACATGCCAGAAAAGAAAATTCCACCGCCAAGACTGGCTTGGCGTCTATCAATTCCCACTTCTTCTCCCATTGTCCACGGCGCCTAAGCTGCTTTTGTGAGCAAAATCCTTGCAACATTAATCGGTTGCTTACACCTTACACCGGCATGATGTCCAAACAACCTTTTTTTGTCCACTTTTGCCCTCGTCTCTCCCGTGGCCTTGCTCACTGTGCTTGTCCCTCCTCGCAATCACTAGCACGAGACTTTAGGACTCTACGACCCCATCAGGAGCCAGTGGGGGCCTGTGAGCGAGAAAGTACTCGCTAAAGATAAGCAGCGCACTCCGCAAGGCGAGCACGTGTGCGCTGGCTAGATAGTCAGGACTGCAATCCCAGACTGCTTTCCGCGGGAAAGCTTGTGCATATCCATGGCCAGCTGCTTGCACTCCCAGGGTCGGCTCACCACCAGCTCCGTCTCGCTTTCCCGCTACTCCACCGGGAATGCGGCCCTGCTATATCTGGTTCTGTGCCATGTGCGCAGACTAGACATAACAAGAACCAGAACGACAAGCCGCATCTTCTTCTTTTCTTGCAGCCTTACTGGTCTGTGTAAGCTGGGACGGATAAATACGGAGGAGGAGAAGCAAGAAGCAACAATAGGAAGGCAAAATCCAAAAGAGAAGAAACGAAAAAGAAAAAGAAAAAGAAGCGCCGTAGTGGGGAAGAGAAAAACAAAACAAAAAAAAGTCCAAGTTCATGACCAAGTGATGAAGCGGGCAGCCAAGCAAAGTAAAAAAAAAATAAAAACAATGTATAAAAACAAAAAGGCCGTTGGGGTTGTGCTGTTGCTCGTGCTATCTCCCTCACCCTTCACAGTCAATCTACTTCCCCACCCACCACCACCGTCGCCGGTTTTCCCCCCAGTGGTACCACTTCGCGCAAGGATCCAGCGCCAACAGGCAATAGCCGATGCCGGTTAAGAGACGCGGGCCCAGCGAGCCAAAGCCAACTTGGCACCTCGCTCCCCTCTCAAGAAAAAGCACGATCCCCGCCTCAAACCCTCTTTTTTTTTGGATGGGGGGGGGGGAGGACTCTGCACCGGCCCACAGAGGCAATCATAGCAGCAGACAGCAGCCAGAGCGAGGAGGTCTAGAAAAAAGATGAAGCACAGGGGAATATAAAAAAAAAAAGTCCTTCTGTCGCCGGTCCCTCCTTGTGTCCCGTGTTCCTCCCTCCGCCCCTCTTTGCTAATGAGTTAGACTCTTTCTCTCTTTCTCTCTTTCCTCCTCTGTCCCCTTTTCTTCCTCTACCTCTTCGTCCACTTCCACTCTCGTCGTCCTCGTCCTTGTCTCTCAGCACACGCCCCCTCCTTCTCCCTCGCCCCGTTTTTTTTTTTTGCTGACCTGCCTGATGATGTCCAGCCCAACCCAGAAAATCAAACTTCTTGGTTCTGTGCCACTCCATCCACAATGCGGTTTTGATCACCGCCTATCCTCAATGCTTATCTCTCAGCTATCAGACCCCATGCTTTCTGTGTGCCTGCCTCGCGCCCTTGGCTCTTGGCTCTTGGCCCTCAAGAGGAACAGCCTGGCTTTCCCACCGCAGTCGTAGATGTAGATGGATAGCATCCGGCAGCCAACCATCCGGCAGAGTTTCTTAGGGTTGGACGCGACACAGGGTTACTTACACGCAATGTCACACAAACAACTGACCCTAGGCCTAGGGTTTGCCGCTCGCTACTAGGCTCGCCCCGGCGACACAGCCCTGCGTCAATTTACCTCAAAACCTCGCTCTATCAAGCCGCTGGACCCAAAAAGACGGACAAGCCGACGCCTACACACGCTTGATTTTCCAATGGGCTGGCCTACCCAAGCACTGGCCTTTTTTTTATATCCAGGTATGTATCTCTGTATATCATATGAAAGAAAGCTCTTTGGCGGCCTAGCCTGCCCATGTTGTCAAGGCTCACTTTCTTTTCCATAACATCTATTAATGCTCTTGGCCTTTTGTTTTTTGTTTTGTTTTGTTTGTTGTTGTTGTTGTTTCATTGTGTCTGCCTGCTTGCCTGCCTGCTTGCCTGCCTGCTTGCCTGCCTGCTTGCTTGCCTGCTTGATGTCTTGATGCTCGACGCCGGACGCTCGATCTTGTCTGTCCTCGCCGCCCAGAACGATTCCCATCAGCCATCACTGAAAAGTGATGCTCTCTGCCCTCTGCTCTCTGCTCTCTGCTCTCTGCTCTCTGCTCTGCTTCAAGGCGTTCCCGAAAAGGAAGAAGAACAAATACCAAAGCACCAACAAGAAAAAAGCAAGAGAGACAGGCAGAAACGTAAAAAAGGGAATCCAACTAATAATACAAGGCCAGCAATATCTGTCCTATAATACAGTGATATAAACCAGGAACAGGACAGCAGAAGCAGCAGCAGCAAAAAAAAGAGAGAAAACAACCAAAAGGAAAATAAACCAAAAAAAGGAACACAGCGACAGTAACAGAAGCAGCAACAACAAAAAAGAAAAACCCCCATATAAACCAAGAAAGAAAAAGAAAAACAAAAACAAAAACAACACCCGGGAATTCGACTCACACCCTCTCCCCCGTTCTCGCCCGCTTAGTCATCCACACGCTCTTGTGTTTATGCAGCCGCACGTCCGGCTCATCGTACCGTCCATCGCACTAGTTGGAGTTGATCGAACGAGCATCGGCCGAGATGATGCCGCGCTTGTTGTCCTTGGCCAGCAGCCCCGAAAGGCTCTTTTCCGGCTTGGGGTACTCGGGCCGGCCCGCCAGCACGTCGACAATGTCCTTGAGCCCCGTCCAGTGCGCCGACAGCGGGCGACGGTTGGGCCAGTCAGTGTGCTCGTTCTCCAGCTCCTCAATTGACGAAAACACCACGTTGGCCGCCTTGATGCCAATCACACACGCGCCCAGCGGGTCATGCTTGACCTTGTTCTGCGTCCGCGGGCCAAAGGCCTCCAGGTGCTGAATGCACTTGATGGCCAGTCGCACCGCACGGCAGCGGTCCATGGGCGACGGCACTCCACCCTGCTGCACGTGGCCGGGAATAGAATCACGCGACTCGAAGCGGTCGTGGGCCTCGTCACGCATAATGTCGGCAATCATCTTGGCATTGTACACCTTGCTGGCCTTTTCGTTGATAAGCATAAGACGACCAGCCCGGGACTTGCCATTGTCGTGTCGGAATACATCCTTCATGTGCTTGACATCAGCGGCCAGCATCTCCAGCGAGATGCCCTCTTCGGGCGTGTACACCGCCGCAGCGCCCACGCTGAGACCAGCCAGGGTGACAACGTAGCCGCACTTTCCACCCTGGGTCTCAATGACAAACACACGACGGCGCGCAGCAGAGGCAGACTGCTTAATCTTGTCGCAGTAGTTGACCAGCTCGTTGAGGCACGTGTCCGAGCCCAGCGAAAACTCGGTACCGGGAACGTTGTTGGAAATCGTGGCAGGCAGGATAACCATGGGGATGCACAATGACGGATATTCGTCACGGGCCTTGCGCAGCTGGCATCCGGCGTGGAAGGCCTCGAAGCCACCAATCAGGAACAGGGCATCAAACTTGTACAGCTCAATCAGCTCTGCAACCTTTTCCATGCCAGACTCCTCGGGCAGCTCACGGTTGGTACCAATCTCGGAACCACCTTTGCTGGCCCAGCTGTCAACCTCAAGCCAGTTGAAGGGACGGACAGCACCCAGGGGAGTATCGTCGTGGTGGCGCGTGAAACCAGCAAAACCGTTGTGAATGGCAACGGGTTCGTGGCCGCGCGACAGGCAGTAGGCCACACCGGCGCGGATGGCAGCGTTCATGCCTCCAGCGGGAGCGCCGACATTGATGAAGCCAATCTTCATTCTCTGTAGCAAACAAGAAAAGAAAAAGAAAAAAGCGGGCAGACGGTTAGCTTATCGTAGGATCAGAAGACACACGGAAACTGAGAAACAAAAGAGCGCGTCTTTAGCTTACCTTGTCAACCGGGGCGAGATCGTGCTCATCAGCGTGAACGTTGGTCGTCATAAGATACGAATGGTACTGATCAGAAAACTCGGTGTCACGAAGAGCCATGGCGCCCTCAAAGTCCTTGGCATCAATGGCCTTGGCCACGGCCTTGGTGTCAATGACAGCTTGCACCAGCGGCTTGCGCACAATCTTGTTTTCGTTGATGGCAATGAAGCACGTAGGGGTCTCGGGCGTAGCCTCCAGGACAGCCTTGACGGCCTCGACACCCTGCAGGGTACCGAGCATGCGGTCGTAGGCGACAGCCGTACCACCGCGCTGCACGTGGCCGAGGGTGGTGATGCGGGTATCCAGAGCCAGGCCCTGGGGGTCGGCCAGCAGATCCTTGACCATCTCGGGCGAAATCTTGGAGCCGTTGCGGTCGTGGGCACCTTCGGCAATAATAACAATGGTCTTGCGCTTGCCCAGGTTGCGGTGGCGCTTGACGGTGGCGGTCATGGCATCCTTCCAGTCGTCGTCGGTCGGGCGCTCGGGAATGAAAAGAAAGTCGGCGCCCGTGGCAACACCGGCCATCAGAGCGAGCCAGCCGCAATGGCGGCCCATGACTTCGATGACAAAGGCACGCGAGTGTGAGTAGGCGGTGGCTTCGATGTAATCAACCATCTCGCAAATGCGGGCCAGGGCCGAGTAGCAGCCAATGGTGGCGTCGGTTCCCGACATGTCGTTGTCGATGGAGCCGACAAGGCCGACAATGTTGAGGTGGCGGTAGGGCTTGGTCTGGTCTGCAGTAAGCTCGCCCTTGGCCACCAGCTCGTCAATGAGGCTGGGCCATTCGGCGCGGAATCTGTCGGCACCGGTCAACGAGCCGTCACCACCGCAAATGATGAGGGCGTCAATGCCGTTGAGAACCATGTTCTTGGCGGCGGTCAGACGGCCGGGGCGTTCGTAGAAAGCCATGCAGCGCGCGGTACCAATCAGAGTGCCGCCCTCGGAGAGCCAGCCACGGACGCCATCCCAGTCCATCTTGCGAATAAAGTCTCCACCCTGGACCAAGCCCTCGTAGCCCTCGTAGACACAAAAGGCATCGCAGCCCATGTGGATGGCCATGCGCACGACAGCACGCACCACGCCAGCCATGCCCTGGGAGTCGCCTCCAGAGGTCATGACGGCAATCTTTTTCCGAGGACCGTCCGTCATTTTGGCGTTGGACGATGAAGCAGGAGAAGAGAGCGGTGCAGCAAGAGCGGCAAGGATCTGGTTGCGAGGGAAGAAGACGAGAAGTCGAGCAAAGAGACGACGGAAGAATGGGCGGAGCTGATTGAAGAGGATCTCAATTGGCCGGTAGATGAGATGCCGGTGGATCGGTGGCATGTCCCGCTCGGGGCGAATGGGGCAGAGAGAGAAAGAGGGATGGAGACAGAACGAGAGCACAAGGCAAAGAAATATGCAGGAATACAGATATAGACTGTTGTTGGGCCTGGTGGTGGCGTGGCGACGACGGAATTGGAGAGTAGAAGCGAAGCGAGGTCGGAGGAATCAACGACAGCGAACAACGAGGTTGTGAGCTGATAAAAATGGAGGGTGGGCAGAATTAAAAAAAAAAACCCGGACGCAGAAACACGCAGAAACACGCAGATGAAGATGGAGAGATGAAGATGGAGAGATGCAAACGCAGACACAGACGCAGACGCAAATGCAGCAATGCACCACTGCAGTACAATCACACGAGGTTTTTCCGAGCGCAGAGAAGGAGCGTCAGTCGAAGGAAAGCACGCGGCAGGCAGGAGTGGTCTGTTCTGGGCAGTTGCCGTGCACTGTGTGTGCGTGGATTGTGTGGATTGTGTGGATTGTGAGGGTTTTGAGGGGTTTGGGCAAGGGCCGGAAGCAGTGTCGGGCAAGAGACAGGGTGGGTGAGGGCAGGATAGAGAGCAACTGCGGCTAGAATGGAAGGAGAGGGGGGAAAAGCAGAGTAGCTACGGCCAGAATGAAAGGAGTGGGAGGCTGGAGAGGAAAAAAACAGAGCAGCTGCGTCCTGGGTCCTTCCAATCTTGTACACGGCGGCCAGTGTCAATTGGTGCCGACCTGGTTCGGCTTGAGTCCCCTCCTTCTGCGGACGGCCTTATCTTATCGGCGAGGCGCGGGGGGCTCTGGCAGCTTTTGCAAGCTTGTCAGTCTAGTTGCGTGGTATGATGATTTTTTTTCCTGCTTGTTGCTTCCTGAATGCTTCCTTTGGCCGCCGATCGCTGCTGTGATTGGCTAGCTGCCCGCAGTGGAGTAAAGTGGGGGGAGGGGCGGCCAAGCAGAAAAAGACTCAGTGATGAAAAAGAAAGGTGTAAGCGCACTTTGGATCCTAAATGTGTCAAGAGAATAAAGCCCGGATTTTTATTGCATGCAATTTAGAGAATAAAACCACAGATGGAGATCCCACTGAGATGAATGACTAGACAATATGCGAGAAAAATCTGGAAAAATAAATATAAGAAGATATAGAATTATGACAAAGCAGTCTCTGCCTGGAGCCTTCGCCTGAAACAGCATGTCTCATCGTATGAGTAACATCAGATTCCACCAAACAACTGAGATCGGTCCTACCAGTACCACCACGTGACTTGGTCTGATCTGATCTGACCTCATCTCGTCTTGTCTCGTCTCTTCTTGTCTTGTCTGACTGATGCGGACACAGATGCTGGCAGCTCTGCTTCTTCTTCTTCTTCTTCTCCTTCTTCTCCTTCTCCTTCTTCTTCTTCTTCTTCTTCTCGAGCTTTTGTCCGGGCCGCCGAGCCTCCCGCAGGCTCTGTTGTCTGCCAAGCCCTCGGATTTCTCGTCCAAAGCCTGCAGTCCTGCAGTCCTGCAGTCGGCCGGGCACATGGAAGCGCTGCAGCTTGTAACTTGTTGCACGGCCTTGACTAGCTGCTTGTGCCTTGTGCCTTGCACCTTGCACCTTGCACCTTGCTATGACGCACTTGTGGAGAGATGCCCCCACTGCCGTGCGCAAACGGCCCTATTCTGATGTGGTTTTGGAATTATTTTTTTTTGCTGGGATTTTATTGGCCTTTTCATTTTTGCTGTGGCACGATTCCTGTGATGTTTTTGGGCAGATGTGGTGGTGTGGTGTGGCGCTGATGGCGTCAAGAGTCGAGGGCAGATTTGGTGTGGCGCTTGAATGGGGCGGGAGTCGTGTGGCGCTGAAGTCGAATGGGGCAGGCGGTGTGGCGCTCAAATCGGATGGGCGTACTGTGGCTGAACCCAGGCTGTCTCACCGCCTAGCGAGACAAGGCTGCTTTCAGACGTGGGGCAACCTTCTGGCGCAAAGGAGCGGCAGAATTCAGGAGCTTTAGCAAGTGCTCAGCCTTGCGCCGTCTATGGCTGTGGCTGCTGACTCTTCTGCGTGTCTCGCCATCTGCGTCTTCACCCATCAGCATTGCAAAATCAACACCACCAATAGTCTATTAATTTCTCGAATTACTCATCGCATTATTTATATACAGCCCGCTGTTTTTTATCGTCGCCTCACACCTTCTATCATGTCGGATAGTATTCCCTTTGGTCTCCGACCATGGCCAACGGAGAGCAGCAACCGCGCCCCGAAAACTGTCGCAGATTTCATTGCACGAGCCAATGCACAAGTCGCCGGCGGGTTCAGGGCATTATCAGAAGAAACGCTGATGAGGAGAATACAGAACCGGAACGATAGCTCGGGATCTCGGGAAAAAACAGAAGAGGATGTCGACATGGACGCCAGTGAAGACGACGACGACAGCGACGACGACGAAGAAGAAGAAGAAAAGGATCCTGTAGCCGTCAAGATGGAGATTATGAGAAAGATCGAGTATGTCTGCAGCACGTCGTGCTCTCTCCGTTTCTCTGTTTGCACTTCAAATTACTAACAATCTGCGCCTCTTTGTAGCCATGCCCACAACTGCGCCATGATCACGCTCGACTTCATCTCTCTGCTGCTCACAAAGGAATCCCCCGTCCAGGCCGGCGCTACCCTGACGCCCGGGCTCCGCGAAATGGTCGGCATCGGCACGCTGGGATCTACCAAAATGGCCGAGTCCAACGTCAGCGCAGAAAGAATACAGGACGACAGCCAGGTCGGCCTGGGCTGGGCCTTGATGGACATTGACAAGGTCTCACTCGCTGCAAAACAGTCAACGGCAACTCTACGAAAGGAAATTGAAAAGGAAAGCAAGTACTGGGAGTCTGTTATTTCCGTGTCTGAGGGTGGCTGGGCTGTTTGCCGGCTGCCAAACGAGCGGCAGACTTTGGGAGTCAAGTTTGGCTTCACCGAGGGTACGTCCATACAGACTGCCTGTTCCTCTCATCCTTAACATGCAATATACTAACTGGCTCTACTGTGTATAGCTAATCCCCAGTTCCGGAATGCCAGCTTGGCGCCCATGAGACGAGCCGACGATGGCAGTGCGCGGCTTGATCTTGGCAAACTCGGCGGGGTCTCACAGCGTCTTTTGGTGTCACTTGAAGAAGAGGGCATCGTGATTGGCCGATCAACTCTCCCTGATCCTGTGCCAGAAGATGCGCCGTTGGGGGCACATGTGCTTGAAGCTAGAAATACCATTTTTGCACA
This sequence comes from Thielaviopsis populi, assembly GCA_017591655.1. Taxonomy (NCBI): domain Eukaryota; kingdom Fungi; phylum Ascomycota; class Sordariomycetes; order Microascales; family Ceratocystidaceae; genus Thielaviopsis; species Thielaviopsis populi. Next base: position 11,228 of record JADILG010000490.1, read on the forward strand.
GGAATTGTGGCATGAGCTGCTAATGGAGTCACGTCACCTCCTCTCCTACGGCGTCAGCACCGAGACATCCAGAATTGTGTACCAGACACCCACTGGGCGCAAAGTGATTCTGGAACTGGCCAATGTCAATGACGTCACACGAGAAAGGGCTTCTCTTTCCCACGACGAAACAGCAAACACCATCAACACAACATTGTCGCTACTGCTGTCCTATGCCCACCGTCAGACCGAACACTTGCGCTCCCGGCCATTCCCTCCATATCAGACGCCGAAACGAAACGCCGGAAACCACCATCTGCTGCGGCCCATCATTGCGCGAGAACTGTACCGCAAGGCATTTGTCGAGTGCACGCAATATGTGGGCGCCATGGTCAAAACTCTGCGCAACGCCGGGTTTTCAGAGTCGCGCTTTACGGTGCTTGCGTCGCCGCACAAGGTGGATGAAGCGATGCACCACATGAGCAAGTCACAGCGCGTGAGCCTATCTCAGGCCTACATCTCGGCTCTTTTGCAGCCACTTACGTTCCAGATCCGCCTTAACCTGGCCAACAACAACCGGCTACTGATTATTGCGCGCACCTACCTGACGCCACTCACAACGACCATGTACCAGGTGCTCCTGATGGACCATAATGTCAACAACCCCAACTATCTCGCGGACATGTTCCCGCCCAGCACGCAGTATCCCAGCATCACTGACCTGCGGCAAATGCTCTGTCTGGCCATGGCCTGCGCCGTGACCAAGCGGTGTCACGAGACGCTCGATCATGAGGAGAAGGAACGGAATTCCGAGGTGGTGCCAGTTCCGGTGGTGGCGGTGGGGGCGGGAGCGGGGGCAGGGTCCGTGGTCGGGGCTGATGCTCTTGAGCCTGCGGCAGACACTCTGTCGCCGCCGGCGTACTGGACGCGCGCCATGGACAACATCACGCTGCACCGCATAGACTTTGGCGCCGGCTCGGAGATGGATGTCTCGGTTTCAGCAAAGGATATTCTGGGTGGTGACGGTAAGTACCGGCCGCAGCTTACGGTGTTTGCCAAGTCCAACGCGCTGTTTGCCGTTGAAGACGGGCAAGAGGCCGGGGCCAGGAGCGGCGATGGGCATGGCATCACGACAACGACCGAGGCCGACGAATGGGTGTCGGTGTCGGTGTCGGTGTCGGCGGCACAGCCAGCTGCGGGAACAGGGGCGAGGGAGAGGGTGGTCAGCGACAGCATTACGATGACGTGGGACCAGGGCGGGGGCACTGTCAGCGGTGGGGCTGGAACGGGCGCTGGGCTTGGTATTGGAGATGCAGCAGGTGGGGTTTTGGAGGCGTGCAGGAAGTTGGTGCATGAGCAGTTCCAGGCGGCGGCGTAGAGCAAGAGGGTGAGCAGGGCGGAGGGCGGAGGGCGGCGGTGGGCAGAGGAGACGACGATGACATGCAAATGCAAGCATGACTGCCATAGGGGGAGGGGGTGGCGTGGACATGTGGGCGTGGGATAGTACAAGGTTGGCGGGCGTTTCCTTTTCTTTTTTTGGCAATGCGCTTTTACACGTTACAATACTACAGCGTTTTTGTTTTGTTTATCTTGTTTACGAAGGGGGCCAACTTGTGGGGGGGGGGGGTTAACATTAACTAACAAGGCGTCCTGGTTGTTTTCTTTATTTCTTTTTTTTTCTCATCAATGGTCCTCGCGGCTGTCTGCTGAGGCCGAGACTGAGGCGTTGTGACAAGTCAAGTCGAGAAAATGCGAGTGGTTGAGATTAGTGTGTAGACTAAGATGTGTACATGTAAGTACGTGCACGTGATGGATGTATGTGTGTGTGGTGTAACCCTAAGCCGGAGGAAAGTGGCTCATATTTCGGAAAACTCTTCAAGTATTTTTAAAGTAGTTAAATAATGAAATATTCCATTCCATTATATATATATTATCTCGGTGCTGTAGTCTTCCCTACTAGACCTAGTATCACCTGCTATGCTCTACCTTAGCGCTCTTGCTGCTTTGTGCCCTCTGTAAAACTCAACTCTAACCTCCATCGTCCTTGCGGATTACCTTTGTAGCCAAGCTGGCCAAGTGCGTCTGGTGAGCAAGAAATGACCCTGCCTGCACTGATTGAGGGGAAAGAAGCGCGGAAAGTATCGAGTCCTTTCCCGATGGGATTTTCTTCGATGATCTTCGATCGTGGCTGACCCCTCATACTAGCAAGCCTGTCATGGTGTTTGGTGTTTTGGCAACGGGTGAGTTCGATCGGCGGAACCAAGACGCCTTTCGCGTGTTCGGGATGGGCGGAGATATCCGCAAGTCAGGTGACCCCGTGGTCGTGTAAGCGGCCAGGCTTAGTCAGCAATCAAACCCCTATGGCGACTGATAAAGTCCCGACCGAGCAACAAATCGACATCGTTTGGCCCTATGAGGCTAGTCCGCCCGGGCGCAATAAATTTCATTCAATCGACAGAGCCCGAAAAGTCGTAAAGAATGACCATAAAAGTAAACGGTGGCTGGAACTCGGATAATTTGTCTTTTGCTATCAGCAGGTCCAACCAGCTATATTACCCTATGAATGTCTTCTTGATATAGAAGATGTTAGCCTTGGTGGTTTCAGCATCCAATGGAGAGATGAACTTGGCTTGACTCAATTGTGTGTGTAGGTTCTGGTATCCCTGAGAGTTCAATGCCTGTTTTTGTTCTCATCTTTGCGTCTCTGAGTGTCACGGTGACGCTTCTTCGCTGCATCTTGGAGAGCATTGACAATGTCCTGATGTAGTGGACAACGTGCGGTAAGTGGCTCCATGGGAATGTCTCTGTAGGATTAGAGAAAGGGTGGCAGATAGGTTAAACACGAAAAAAGCAGACACATTAAAGAAGGTGTTAATGAAAGAAGATTAAGTGAAAATCTTTTGACTTTCCAACAAGACAATGTCTCGACAGACCTGCGTTACGGGGACAGCTACTACTTATATGCCACCGGAGCTGATTTGACTGGAGGGTGACTTCAGTTCGTGGAGCTGGAGGTACCGCAAAGATACACTAAAACTGATGCCCGAGTATTGCACGGTGCCCGGCCTTGAGAAAGCATGGGATGGGGGGGCGGGGGGTGTGCGTTGTCGTTGAAGTGAGGTTGGTGACGGTCGAAGCCACTTAAGGCGGCGTCGTTTGTCGCCGGATTTCGCAGCTAAAACCGCAACACTCAGCTTTATTGTATTATGTTTTATGATATTTTATTATTTCTTTTGTTTATTCTTTATTTCTTTTCGCCTCTTTTTTATTCCCTCTTCCTTGCCGTGTTTCTCTTCTTCTTCAGCTCTGCGCCCATCACACCCACACACCACGTCATCACCCACATACACACTCTGTAAACAAATACACACACACACACACACACACATGCCTACACATGCCTACACATGCGTAGTATCACGTATCTACCTATGTAGGTACACATGTACAAGCTCCCGCTCCCCCTCCTCTCCCTGGCCTTGCTTTTGGCCCGTCTTGCGCACTTAAGGCACGCCGTCACAAAAAATGAGAGGTCAGATTAAGCTTTTGCTTTGATTCCAGGCCGGTCTATTTTGTTGGCTTTGTTTAGTGGGAAACGGGTAAAACGAAAGAAAAAAAAATTAAATAAAGTTGAATTAATAAATAAATAGAATAAAGTAAAATAAGATAAAATAAAATAAAATAAAATAAAATGAACCACCCCTTAAGGGAGACTGTCCTCCTCTTCTTACCCCTCCCCCCCTCCCCCTCCTCATCCAGAGGCCAATTCCCAATTCCCAAGTCCCAATTTACTTTCTTCCTCTGTATTCTCAGTCTCTGACACGTCTGATTTCTAGCTGCTCTTCCCTCTCTCTCCCTTTCTTCTTACCTGCCCATATGCTTGTCTTCCCCCTCCTCCTCTTCCCTCCCCCTCTCCTTCTCCTTCTCCTTCTCCTGCTCTCCAACTCCCTCTTCCTCTTTCACACACACACACACACTTTGTCCTTTCTCGTCTCCTCGCTTCCCGCTTGGACGTTTTGACGTGCTTCCTTCGGGCGTCGGCTGGATTTGTTGGCGATCTGCTCCACGGAGATCTAAACCCTTTATTCTCTCTCGTCTCCATCTTCATTTTGTATGTTTTTTCTGTTTCGGGGTGCGGCGGACAGACAGTGAGAGAGACAGTGAGAGAGACAGTGAGAGAGACAGTGAGAGAGACAGTGAGAGAGACAGTGAGAGAGACAGTGAGAGAGAGAGAGAGAGAGGCGGGGAGACATGTAGAAGGAGAAGACAAGGATGAAGGAAGAGGAGGAAGACTAGGAAGACCAGGAAGACCAGGAAGCAGAGGACGACGATGAAGATGGGCAGCAGGAGGAGGATGAGGATGAGCAGGGAAACAGGATCCGGATTACCCACCGACTCCTAGTCTCTATGTATTTTTTTCTTTTCTTTTTTTTTTCTTTTTCTTCTTGTGTTTTCCTCTTCCTGTTCGGCGCAAAAAAAAAAGAACAAGTATACTCGAAGCATTCAGCAGATCGATGCCCTCAAAGGAAAGGCTGGCTGCAGCAAATGAAGCAAAAGACTGGGCTGGGCGTCTGCCTATTTGCGTGTTTGCTTGCTGGCTTGTTGACTCTCACTATGGTGTGCTGTGCTGTGCTGTCTGCCTGTGTCTACCCGTTTGCCACAGCTTGCCTTGTCATATAGCCGTCTCAGCTGTGATTTGGAATCGTCAGGCACGCACACACGCCCGCTTCAGCCTGACGCCATCTCCCACCCATTGATACTCTCCTCGCCACTTACAGCGGCGCCTGCTGGCTGCATAGGGCATAGGGCATAGGGCATAGGGCGCCACTACTTCATCTGCCACTCTCTTGTCCTCTTCCCTCCTCTTCTCTTCCCCTCCTGCAAGCAATGGGAAAGTTGGAAAACTGCCGTATCCCCCTTGTGCGGTGTGCCCTGCTAGGCCCCAGCAAAACTACACACATATATACACATTTATTCAGGTGCGTACACATCCAACGGCTCTGATGTACATGTCTCTCGTCTGCTTTGGCGAACAACAAGACGTGACGAGACGAAACGACATGCGCAAAAACAGGGCCGCTCTGGGAAAAAGCAAGAAAGCGCAAGGCGGATGCCATGGGGCCAGGGACTTGGGGGGGGGGAGGGCCAGGGGGCTCTCTGGGTCGGTCTGTGTCTTTGTGTGTTTTTAACTTGCAGCTTTGCTTATTGTATTTGATTAGCACAACACAGCACACAGGCACGCAAACCAACAACATACACAAAGGGATTGTCTTGTCCGACAACCGATGCAAGGAAGAGAAATAGGCCAAGAGCAGAAACAGGGGGCGAGACAAGCTGGGAGGAGGGGAGGGGGAGCAGTAGTGAGTAGAGTAAGTCTTGTTCTCCTCCCCAAGAGCAAGATCGACGGACCGAGTCTCAAGTCGACATTCCCCGGTTCCCCTTCGATCCCTCTCTACATCTCGATTTCACACAATACACCATGCCAGCACGCAGCAAGTCCAGTAACGGCAGAACACAAACCAGTAATGTGAAACATTCCTAGACAGTCCAGTTGAGCGAGTCCAGGGAGAGAGAGAGGCCAAGGCCGAGACTGAGACTGAGACGGAGATCAAGAGACCGGAACACACTGGGCAGCACTCAAGACAGAAGACGCCCAAGATGAAGAGAAACAAATACACGTTCTTGTTAGGCTAAACAATGCAATAACCAAAGCCCGTACAGCAAGATAGAATAACAACCTCGAAGAAACATTCAAACAAATGGCCAAAGTACATACATAGCATAGTCCCGCAACCCAATAGCCCAACATCCGTATTCGCCGCCCAGAAGAACAAAAAAAAAGGAACAAAGACAAGACGTGAGAGAGAGAGAGAGAGAGAGAGAAAGAGACGGAGAAAAAAAACGACACCAGCTAGTCAGGAAAATAAAGAGTATCTCTGGATAGTCTCCGCGCGGCCGTGTGTCCTGTCCCGGGGCTGTCTCTGGCTCTGGCTGGCCGAGCAATAAAGAGAATCAGTATCAAATAAATAACACCTTTGCCGCAAATTCGAAATTAAGAAAGAAAGGGAGGAGTAAGGAAGCCTATGCTCCCCTTGATCGTCTCCCTCGAGCAGCCCGAGAAGAAAGGCCAAAAATAAGAGAAATAGGGAAAAAGAAAAGGGGGAGAGGAGAAAGAAAAAAAAAACAAGCAAAGGTCTAATTGCGCCGAAAAAAAAAGACAACAAAACAGAGAGTCCAAGATCTGTCCAGGAGAGAACTCAAAAAAAAAAGAAAAGCAGCAGAAAAAGAAAAAAGC
>JADILG010000491.1:0-17489 GCA_017591655.1 Thielaviopsis populi
CCCTTAGTTAAGCTACAAAGCGCTGGACTAGTACTACGGTGGGTGACCACGTGGGAATCCCCAGTGTTGTATGTCTTTTTTGCCTTTTCCCGTTCTAGCAGGCGTTCTTCAAGATCTCTTACCAAGCTTCACCAATTGACCACTATGTGCTCCTCTAGCCATGTACTCACTCGCGGCTGTCTTTTTGGTACTTGATCTTCAAGTCACTATCATGCACACGGCCTTATACACACTAAACAGAGCAAGTATTGCCATTTATATCATATTCATCATGGCGCGTCTTAGTAGCTCTATACAGTCATGTCTCCCCCTTTGTCTGCCTTGCATTATCCTCTATCAACTCCTATATGGCGGCCAAGATCTCCTCTACCACGCTGTACAACATCCTCATGTCGTAGAACTCTGCCACGTTCTTGTACACCTTCAACCGGCCGACGATATCGTCCCTGTTCAGCATGTTCTTCCACTCACCACTGCACGTGCAATGATCCATAAACTCGCCCAACTTGACTGCACCGCATATCTTGCACTTTTGATCCTGGGTTGTCCACTCAATAACATACGCCTCCACAGCTGCAATCAGCCGCTCTTCGATGCGCATACGCGAAAACTCGAAGCCGCAGCCTGTACAGCGCCAAGTGTTTTCGCCGGCACCATGCGAAAGATCTTGAGGGAGAAGGTCTTCGTCACGGCAAAAATCAAACTCGCGGGGCATGGCACAGTTCTCGCAGCTAATATCACGCAGAATCAGACTCTCGGAGGGGTTACGGAAGGCCCCGGCCGTGCTGAAGTCGCTGATATCAAACATCTGGAGCAGCTCTTTGCGCAGAAGACGCGCTTCCATGATGATATTCTTGTCCAGCGAGAGAATCTGCATAATGGCCTTCACCAGCTCAAGAACAGCCTTGTGGCTGTCGAGTCCGGAAATATGCGACCCTGGGAGATTAGGGAAGGCATAGTCGGCGGCAAGCTCTGGGTGCATCATCTCTCGCTTTTGACGCGTGATCAAACCGGCAATCTCCTTCTTCAAAGGTCGTTCAAAGACAGGGCCAGAGATGATATTCGTGATGTCGGTACTCTCGGGGTCGGCAGTCAAATTGTGCGTCGGGATTTGCGTCAGGCGTGGCGTCCCCGATACCGTTGCATTCGGGCGCTTGAGGTTATGCATAATGCGGATGAACTCAACTACCCAGTCGCCAAAGACACTCTGCAGACGAGGAGGCAGAAAGGTTTGCATCTGCCAGTGCATCACAGTGTTAAGCTCCTGGACGCCGCCATGTTCGGATATTTCATCACAGCCAACACCGCCATAGTTGTATTCATCATACCATACCAGGTAGTCCCAGTATTCTTTGATGTCGAGATCGATGAAGTGGAACAGAGGCTGAGTCTTTATGGATTTGGTAATGTACTGGCCAAAGGCGTATGCTGTCTCGACGTCCTGCTTTGTGGTCTGTAAAATCAGATGACTCGAGTTGGCGAAGATGACTTGGCATCCAACCTTGCGGAAATCGCCCATAAGTTGCTGGAAAGCCTTACGACAAATGAGCTGCACATAACGGTGCAGAGTGTTGTCATACAGATACGAATCAGGATTCTCGACCCAGCGGAGCAGATGGTTGACCATGAGATCAGCCATGGGACTGCCCTTGCACGCTTCCGACCACCAGCTCTTGACCATACCTCGCAGAACACGGATGCCAGCACCCGAGAACGAGTTGTGGGAATACAGGATGCTCGTGCCATCTTTGTCTGCCGACGGATCAGCGTTGAACATTTCGCCGTCGGAACCTTCCAAAGCATTGATGAGGGATGACGTCAAGATGGTGTTGATGGCGAGATTGCGGACCTCCATCTCGATACACACAGTCATGTATGTTCCGGGGTTGTTGACCTGAGGCATGGCCATCATATCAAGCGGCCCAGCGATGTTGTCCTTTTCATATCCACCGTGGTCGGGCCGGGCATCAGCAGACCACCAGAGCGCGACATTGCTGGCCTGCAGCCTTCGTGCATATGCAATATCAATAAGGAAGCGTGGATCTTCCTTTTCCAAATTACACAGTGGAATATCGGCATATCGAGCCAGTGCCATGAAGTGTGTAATCTCGCCTGCCAGTCGCAAGTAGTGGCGCACTAGACGCCTGACAACAACTGGCTGCCATCCCAGAGGGGGCAACGAGCCATCGTAGACATCATACTTCATAGGCAGCGTGGGAAGCTCGCCAAGAATGGGAATGTTATGGATAAGTGACTCCCGTTGTGATGACTGTATCACCAGGATCTGAGCTCGAAGCTCCTCTCTGTGCATCTTCTTGACCACATCGCCAATTTCCAGGTGGGCTTTGCGCTGTGTGGTTACCTGGGTGACCTTGAAGGTGAGCTTCTCCTGGAACTGGAAAAAGTCTTGGATGCTGCCATTTGAAGCCGAAACCTCGGCAACGTGCTCCCGCAGCTTTTCCTCGTAGATGCGGGAGATATTGGGAATGTCCTGCATGGTGTCACGCGACCGCTGAAGAATCACAATGTGTGCCTGTTCTGCGCGTGATGAGAATATTCCGTAGATCTGCTTGTCGCCTGCTGTGATCTGCGAGATGTAGATGAATGCCAGAGGGACAGACTCTAAATAGTTGCGCTTCTTGTCGGGCGGCTTGAGGCCTGAAAGATCAAAGCCACGCTCTAGTCCTCTGCCCAATACAGCCTCTTGAGACTGGTCAATGGTACAGGAGTTGCCTAGTTGCAGAAGCGCTCGCATGTTGAGGGGAAGCTTTTGCTCGTAGACACCCTCCACCGTACGGTCGTTGAGAAGCGGGAACCATTTCTGCATTTCGGTCATGTAGCTCTCTTCTGACATGGTCAGTTGGACCAGGTTGATGGGCAAATGGCCGCTGGGGAGAGTGACGTTGGCAGGCCTCATGGAACAGTTTTTGGCGGTTATTTTGGGAATGTTCTTGGTTTTGAAGTTGACATACAACTGGCGTGGGACGTTGATCTTGATGGGATGGATTTTGGCGTCAATCAGCACATACGCCATAACAATGCCCGGGCTGTCAGTTGCCTTCAAATGCAGGATTTGCCACGTGTTGGTAAAGGTTGAATGCGCCTGTTTCATCATCGTTTGCTGGATGCTGCTATTGTGGTTCATACGGCGGTCACCAAACAGCTGGCGTCGTCTGGCCCTGGCTTCTTTCTGCATCTTCCACTTGCGCTTCTGGTACATCAAGAACTCCACGTAGTCCTCCGACGGGTCGGGAATCTTCTTGGGCAAGTCCTCAAGGACCGGCGTTTCGTCACGTTCGGGTGCTTTTCTCTTTGGCATGGACGAAGAGGACACTGCTTGAGAAGAGGCAAAGGCAGCACCGATAGTCTTGGCTTTGGCAAGCTGGTTTCCATAGTCCTCCACGTCCTCAAGACGGCGAACATCTATCGAGGTACCGTTTAACGGAACAGCCTGGACAGTAAACATGTCGGAAAGCTTCTTCTGCTTCATCTTATCATCCTTTTGGTTGATACGGCGCTGCAGCCAGTCGGGATGGGCAACCCGAGGCACAGGGTTGCGAACCTTTTGCAGCGCCGCTGGGATGGTGATCAGCTTCTGGATAACAGAGCCCAGACGCTCTAGATAGTAGTTCCAGTCCAAAAGGGCACGGGGGTCCACGCTAGCAGGATCTTCTTTGAGCCACTTGCGCAGATATAGGCGCTTGGTTTCTTCCGGTGCAGAGAAGATTGCAACGGGAATGGCACGCTCAGTGACAGGCGCGTTACGGGGAAGATATGAAATGATGAACTTGCAGTTCAGCCCCTTGTCCTTCACCATGCCCTCACCCAGGAAGTCAGCCAACCGCTTCGCAGTCGTAATAGACGTTGACTTTTGACTGCCGTACTCCTCGAGTGTCTTGGTCATGCTACGATTCTCCGAAATGAGATCCATGAGTTCCTCGTCAGAGAGCGTCAACCCCTTGTTGTGCAAAACATCAAGCCAGCGATTGGCGACCTTTGCAACAGCAACGTAGCACTCAGCCAGAGTAGTCCCCTCCAAGAAGAACTTGAAGATTTGTTGCTGGAAGATTTTGATAAGCTTCAGCTCACCACGACGTTTGACTTCGAAACCTTTCAGCTCAGCAAGGGAACCATCGTCATTGAACACAGCATAACGCTTCTTCAGGTTTTTGTCCTCCTCCTTTGACGTGGGAATAACCATGGCTTTGTAAGGCCCATCAACTTCGAAAAAGATGGAGTTGTCGCTGTGTGTTTCATACTTGAAAGTGGCTGGATCGACGAGCGTCTGGTACTGGTGATTGGTGAACTTGGCGTGAACCAAGTGGTTCAACATGACACAAGGATATGAGATTGCCACCTTCTTGCCATTCTTCAGCTTGAATGAAAAGTTCTCGGGGAATGTTGCCGGAAGCATACACCAGATACCGTCCGTATCCAGCTCCAGGGGACGACCGAGCCGGTCAACCAGGTCCTTGGCAAGCTGGATGATGGTGGCGCCAGTCAAACATGTAACGCCTGCCATTTCCATCGAGTACCAGCGAGAGCCCTTTCTCATGACGTATCCGTAAAAGGAGTTCAGAATAACCTTGTGGGCCAGCTGCAGTGAATCAAAGAGAACAATCATTTTCTTTGCTGCCTCTACCTCTGATGCTGAAGCGCCAGACGACTTCAGGGCGTCCGTCTTGCCTTTCCACACCTTGGCTTTACCCTTGTAATCGTAACGACGATCACGAAAGTCACGTACCGTGTTAATGTAGAAAGGGTTCTCCCGCTGGCAGATAATGGCCTCGCGCACAATCGTCTTTGAGTCGTGGATCTTGTGGTAAATCTTTTGCGAGTACAGCTGAAGGCGTTTGCGAATCAACGTAGCCTGTTCTTCGTGGGAAAGCTCCTGAAAAGATCGCATAGGCTTTCCAGGCCATCGAGGAGGGAACTTTTCGCCTTCAAGAGTGTTGCGGATCATGTTGTACTCGTCTCTCTTTGCCGGTATGTATTCTCCTCTCCATGCCCAGGGCATTCGTCGATCACAGGTTTTCCCTGGTCGGTTGAAGTCACAGGCGGCACAGTCGGATTCCTGAATCATGGAATCGGGTTGAAGTCGGTTGGTGGTCATGATGTTGGGGTACATGGACGCAACATCGAGATGGTAAATGAGGGGATTTTCGTTTCGGTTTGGTGTGTCTCGGAGTTGGGTGAGTTTCGCGGCGATTTGATCTCTGACTTCATCATAGTTTGCAATATCCTCCATGCTTTTCTTCTCTTCAACCGTGATGCTGAATTTCAAGGCGGCGTCCAGATCGCGAAGAAGCTCCTCAATAGCCGCTGGTTGTACGGCAAAGTTTACCGGTATATCTGCACGAAAGACCCCGGCTTCAATACTTTCGACGTGGCCACCGACGTAGGTTTCTGATTCCAGCAGATGCCCCTCCCAGAACGATTCCTTCGCGGATATGTGCTTGTTGGGCAGGATGATTTCCTTTTGATAGGCCTGTACCATGAGTAGCATTTCACAAAGCGTGCCTGTGCCTTTTCTGAGGGTGTCATCGCCACCCAAGGGCAAAATGGTACATAGTGAAAAGATGAAAGGATGCACATATTTCATGTACAGGTAGTAGGTAGCCACGGCGTCGGAAACCGAGTACTCGGCAAGAGTCTGTGGTCTCTCACTGGCATAGGGAGTCATGAGCTCAGGGTCCAGCTCGTCTGGATCGTAGCCGAGCTTCGCAACTGTAACGGCCTTGAGACCACGGGAACCTTGCGGCAGGTAGGAATCACGGTTCACCCAGTGAAAGCAGTCCATGTGAACACTGTAATTGCACTTGAACTGGTCTTCAGAGTCCCTCTTCCACCCAATCTCCTGGTACATGTCAATACCGTTGAAGGCAGCCCTAGCTTCGACGTAGGGCCAATCGAAAAAGTCGCCGTTGTATGTAGCGATGACGGTTGGCCGTGCGATTTTGATGTGCTCGAAAAAACGTTCAATAAGACTCCTTTCGTTGGGCTCGTTGAAGATGATAAAGGCTCCGGGATATTCGGGTTTTGGGGTGTAGTCGAAGTCTGCAATATCTTCCGAGACAATCTCGCGATTTGTGATCAAGAAGCCCTGGCCGTCAATCATGTATGAAATCATCATGATTTGATCAACTGAAGAATCGGGAAACTTCAAAGGAGACTTGCAAGTCTCGATATCATAGGCCATGACGACGGGGTCGGCCATTGCGAGACGCTCCTCGTTGACTTTGATGGTTGTTACACCTGCAGAAAAGTCTACAAAGTACCATTTTCCCACTCGTATGTCTGTGCTTGTTAGGGCCAAGTCGCTGTATGAAGCAGGTTTGAGGGGCATGAATTACCAAGATCGATCATTACTCTGACATGATATGGCACATCGTACTCCCGGATATCCACAATGTAGTCGCTTGCATCCGCGATGTTGGCATTCCCTCGCTGGTCTTGTTCTCGTGAGTCGTCATAAAGATCAAGTTCTCCTGTTGTTCTGGGCATTTCAAATTCCAAGAGTTAGTCTGGGAAGGTGGCATGGAAGGCAGAGGGAAGCCTGCGGGGAAAGACATGTACATACCGCACTACTTCGGCATATGTATCCATGGCATTCATATTCTTCCTATTCCGCTCGGCGATGGGCATGATTTCTCTTCTTGCCGTCATGAGGTCGGAAACATTGAGAAACGAGAGCTTGAGAAAGGTTCTCCGGTAGCCTAACAAGTGGTTTGGCATGCTGAGATCTTCTTTGTCGATCTTTGCCACGCCCTTCACGACGCCGCCTCCATCAATGCGCTTCACCCATTCCTCGACCTCGCTCTCTCGACCTTTGCGAACGGCAATGAACAAGTACGGCTCATACTCGACTGTGGCCTTGAAAGTGGTCTCGTTTCCGTCTTCGATAAAGTAGCAGTCGACAGCTGCTCGGCCGTTGATGTTGCGATCGTCTGGGATAGATGTAGGCTGGATATTGACAAGCCAGCCCTCCTTTGTCTTGCCACTTTCCACACGCTCAAAGCCCATCTTTTCGTCGATTTGGTGGGCCATTTGAGTTCGCTCCCATTTTTCGTCGGTCGAGGTGGCTTCGAAGCGGCCCGGGGTCGCGGTGAATGTACGGGTCGGTCGTGCGCCATGATAGGCGGTTTTCCCGCCACGGCGAACGCCCTTTTGGGGCTTCCGCAGGGAAGTATTCGGCATGATGGTGGATGGTGCGGATCGGGTATCGGTTATGAAAGAGGCGGCCGGCTAAGGGCCAATGATGGCAGAGGGTGCCGTAGAGAAGGAGAACCGAAGAAGAGACGTGGAGTGGTGGGATGCCGCAGTTGTGAATAAAGGCCAGCAGTAGCGTATGTTGTTGGAAGGAGAAATAGAATAGCAAGACAAACAATGACGAGGGCAAGATCGGGCCACAAGCCAATAAATCATGCAGCTTATCACAGCCCAACCGCGAGTCTCAATATTGGGGGGAGGGGGGGGAGTGAGAATGCGGGCGTCAAATTGCCGTGCTTGTGAAGCTATTGATTCATTCTTGTTCTGCTAGGGTTTATTGTTGCAAAAAAGGGACCTTGTTTGCACTTATGCACAAGAGACGCGTTAAGTGCTTCGCGTAGTGCGCAGCGCGCTACCTTCACAAAAAAAGAGCCCCACATAATGGCCAAAAACACTGCCGGCGGGCGGGTGGTCACGTGACGCACGATCAGAAGCGGCTGTGATGGATCGGAGTCGGGGCTTGCTTGTGACATGCCTATACCAGGCCCGAAACCTGTTATCAGAGATAGCGACATCCCGCCACTATAGCGTCTCCTTGAAACCCAGAGGGACTTGCTACCGCAATAAATAAAATGGCGGACAAGAAACCGACCGACCCTGCCAAGGGCTCTACTGAGCGCCAGATATTCATGTGGCAGAAGCCCGAAGGTAGGCCTATGACAGTCCGGGGGCGCATGATGTGTGTGATGCACTTTTGCTGATGAATCACGATCCGTGAAAAGATCCCAGTGTGCCCAAGGAAGAAAAGGAAAAAGTCGAAGTCAACCTTGAGGCTGCCCTCAAGACCATCAAGCCCGATGACTTCAAGGAGATTGCAACCATTCCCTGCGCAAAGAAGAGTCTGGAGCAGGGAATTATTGGTGCGACGTTAGCCGGTGCCGGCCGCTTTATATGGAAGGGTATGTTATGACCAGAGAACCCGGGGCTATCCGGGTCGTTGAGCTCTTAGGACCTTGTGCTAACCTTTGACGCAGGCAACTTCAAGTCGGCTGCAAACTTCGCGGTGGCCTTTGGCCTGATTATCTCAGCCGGCGCCTTTGAGTACTGCAATATGACGCGCAAGATGGAGAGAATTGCCATGAAGAAGATTATCGAAGTTCACAACGAGCAGAAGGGCGCCGAAAACATCACAGTTGGACCTCCTCCGCAGGCTGTAGTCAGACCCCCAGCGCCATCAGGAACGACCATCGACACGAGCCTGACCAGAGAACAGCGTGAAGCTGCCATGATCAAGGCAAGAGAAGCAGAACAGGCCAAGCTAAGAAAGTCTTGGTGGAAGTTTTGGTAACAAGGGGGAGGGCTGATATACATTGAGGACGCGAGGTTTGGCATGATTGGACATAGAGGCCACAACCAAAGCCCCCCCCCCCTCCCAAGGTCTGTACAATACCGTGTATTATTATAGCACGAATATCATCAAGTGATCTCGAATGCAAAAACATGGACAAATGCCAAAGGTATCTATTGGGCTTCAACAAAAAGCCGTATCCGTAACAATGAAACCCCAACTCCAACACGTAATGAAAAGAGACACATATCTCGCTTTTACATAACCCACAAAGAAATTTCCAGCAGACCAAGTACACATTGCATCGTGATATCCAAGAAAGAAACAAAGAGGCCACCCCCACCGATAAAACACCGGGACAAGGCACGGCACGGCGTCTTTAAGCAGCAAAATCCAAGAACCGAACCCGCCGGACATCTTTGCGGCCATCTGGACTTATCTGTCGCCTTTTGTTGCGTCTGCTTGCCCGTGCATCGTTTTCCAGTTGTTTTCTGTAGGCATCGAGTTGTGCACGGCGCTTGCGGTCGCGTATCTTGGCAAGCTCTGGGGTTGGCTCAAAAGCAACGCCGTCCATGCCAACGCCATCGTCGTCCTGGTCATCGGGATCGAACACGGTGATTTCTTCCTCCTTCCAGGTTAAAGCTGCGCGAATCGGCTCAACAACTCGAGGTGGCTCGCCGGGCTCCTGTACCGGATCTGCTGGAACTTCAGTGGGTGGTGGTGTGCATTTGGTGGGGATTTGTTTTTGTTTGGCCGGAGGGGCTTTCGATCGATTGCGTGTGCGGCCCTGGCGGCCTGTAGGGGGGTCGTTGGTGGAGGTGGGTGAAGACCTCGGTGTTTGCTTTCTCGTTGACCTGCGTGGCCTTGTACCAGCATCATCGGTGGATGTATCTGCTAATATGGATGATGTGTCTTGCGCCTCGGTGTTGGAATCTGGTCTGCGGGTGCTTTTGCGCCGAGGTTGGACCTCATCCACGTCCATAGCGTCTGAAACGTCTGAAGCCGGGGCCGAAGCAGGGGGAATATGTGCTAATCGTGCCATACTGTCCAAGGTATATTTGTCCTCTATCGGGCCGGGAGATGATGATGATGATGGCGATGGCGAGGAGTGTGCGTAGGCTACAGCAAAGGGAAGAGAAGAAGTGGCAGTAGTAGCGATAGAATCCCCAGTAGAAGTACTGGCAGTATTGTTTGCGCTGTGTGCGCTGTTGCAACAGTCAACCCCGCCCCCACACGCGAGATTCAAGCCGTAAAACTGATGTGCGACTTGAGTTCGGGGACTCAGGGTTCCGTTGGCGGTGTCGTTGGTGTCGCCAGCAGGGAGAACAAAGGAGAAGCTTGGAATGGTGGAATAGCCAGTTGGAGGGAGCTGCGCCTGGTCGGTAAAGCCTGTGCGTTTCCGTTTTGCAGTGGATGGCTGTTTGTGGAGTCGCTGCTGGAGATGGAGAAGGCCAATCTGATGGCCTGCCATGGCTCAAGAATGTAGCTTGCTGTGTTTTGCGACGGGGCGTGTTGCTGTGCGGAAATGCTGTGTCTGGTCCTGTTGCTGGGTTAACGGTCGGGATGGATCAAACAAAGCGAGCTCGGGATTATAAGGGTTAGAAGCTATCGGTTCAAGGTATGGGTATGGGGCGAGCGATCTCGAAAAATACTGAGAAGATCAAGATGCGTAAAGATTAAATAGATATTGGGACGATAAATAGGAGAAACGATCTGATGCTGTACTGGGCAGAGGACAACATAAACATCACGCACCAAACATCGCCCATCGCCCATCGCCCATCACACATCACACATCGAAGCTCTTACTTGTTGTTTGGGACCAAAAGAATATAGCCAAGCCAACCGGCCCCGCCTAACTCTACAGACAGGGCCATTGTTGTTTATGCCTTGAATGCGGCTTCAGCTAATCAATGCTATTGGCTTGACACATGTCACACTACTTGAGCATTTTGATGTGACAGAGAGGCAGCCACAGGCTCCAAATGTGATCTCGTTGTGTAGGCTTGGAGTGGGACGAGGCTGCTGTAATGGGCATATAGATTGTCAAGAATTGATAGCCTTGCACTGCAGCAGTTGGTTCGTTGATGATGTATTCGTACATGGCACAGATGTACTGTACATTTGTGGTACATTTGTGTACGTTTGTGTACATTGATCTGAGGCCGGCCCCACCTTTATCTACAGCCCAGCAAGTTTTCAAAATATTACCCGGAGATTATCCGAAGAAGCAACTAAGATACCCTCAAGCCCCAAATGGCAGTCTACATCACGACCATCCATCCCAGAGGCTTGTGGGAAGAAAAGGCACGAGAAGACAACCCCAGCTTTTCTGCGCACTCACAATGTTGCGAAGCAGTCTCGCCAAGGTGCGTAACATGTGGTACGGGAAACGTGTCGCACCAATCAATGTGTATCTAACAAATCTTGCAGCATCATCGCGGGGCAACTGTGCATTTCCAGCACCTGCGGGCACTCCAGGCTCAGGCTTTATCCAAAGCCCTTCTGCCCGTCCAGTCCTTTCGCCAGCTCTCGTCCTCGGGCAATGGCGATGACTTCCTTCTCCCCCACGAGATTGAAGCGCGGAAAAGGCTCATGAGAAGTCGTCCCGACCCGCCACAGGAACCTTCACGGCCTTCGGAATCTCCGCCGGCGCAAACATCATCAACGCCGCCAACATCAACCCCGATTGCCGAAAATCTCACCGAAAGCAATATCGGGTCTCGCGCAGGCCTTTTCGACCAAATAAGCACCACAGTTGTTTCAAAACTTCCGTCAGAGGTTCAGCCAGCCACACCACCTCTGGCTACATCAGAGCCCGGCCCAGCTCCCCCACGAACCCAGATCGAGATTGATCGTCCTCGAAAAGCCAGCACTACGCCACCTCCTGCTCAAAAACTACCAGCTTCGCCAGCTTCATCTGCGTCTAGACCTCTAATCCCTGGAGCGAAGTCGGGCTTTACTATTCGGACAGCCTCTCAAGATGAAGAGTTCCTTCTTCCCTACGAGATTGCGGCCCGTAAGCGCATAAAGGCTGCCGAGGAAAAGGCTGCCGCTGAGGCTGCCGCTAAAGCTGCCAAGGAAAAGGCCATGGCTGAAGCTAAAGCTGCTGCTGAAGCCAAGGCACTCGCTGAAGCCAAAGCACGCGATGACGCCAAAGCACAGGCTGAAGCCAAAGCATCTGCTGCAGCTAGAGAAATGAATGCTGCCAGGACTAGGGCAGAGGCCACAGCTGCTCAGATAATGAGAGATATAGCTGAAGCAAAAGCCAAAGCTGAGGCTAGAGCTGCTGAAGAAGCTAGAGCTCAAGCTGAAGCAAAAGCCAAAGCTGAGGCTAGAGCTGCTGAAGAAGCTAGAGTCATCGCAGAAGCTAGGGCTGCTGCACAGGCGAGAAGGCTATCTGCACTTGGAACTATCGTCTCTCCCAACTCTACCCACCGCGTTACACCGAACTCCGCCCTTGCTGCGTCTCAGATGGCAGGTAGATTAAAACCTCTGTTCTCTGCTACTAAACAAGCATCGGACGAAGAAGAGTTCCTTCTTCCTCATGAGCGTGTTGCAAGGGAGCGACTACGGAAGACACAGTCTACACCCTCTGCCCCGGCACCAAAATCTAACCCTACATCTGAGTCGCCATCTACCATCGTATCTACTGTCGCACCTACCATCGTATCCTCACATCAAACTATACTTACACCCAAGCCAGACCCTGCTGTTCCACCAGTGTCGGCAAAACCTGGCTTCACCATTCGCAAAGTTAAACCCGACGATGATTTTATGCTTCCTAGCGAGGTGGCTGCTAGAGAGAGGCTACGAAAGACCGCCGTGGCAGCTACAGAAACTCCCTCGACCAAATCCCCATCCGAGCCAAACTTTCGCGGAAGTCGAGGTAGTCCTGAAACCTTTTCAAACACCAAATCTGGTGGCGACACATTAGGCCTTAATCAGTTAGCTGGGTTATATTCTCATCCCAACAGCCCTTCTCAGAGTGCTTCTGCTGCGAGGCACAGCCAAAACCAAGACCCCCAGAGCCAGATCAGCAAATTCAGCAATCTGATCAACAAGCTGCATTCACAGCGCCAGAAAATGGAAAATAACAACACTAGCAGCAACAGAAAGGAAGCAGCTACTGGCCAAGGCACTGGGTCATGGGGCCTGTTGATGCGCAAACGCGGACGTGAAAAGGGACAAGGCCAATGGCAGGACAAAGACCAACAGCAAGGGTCGAGAGGAAACACTCAGTTCCAAACCAACGATAGACGACAGCCCGATAGCCAAGTCCAGGATAAGAACCAATCCATGAGCGACTACCGCAACAGGGACATCGAGCTGCCAAAAAACTACGCCCAAAACTACGACAACGACACTCCGACAACCTTTGACCGCCATCAAAATGAGAGAAATGCCGACAAACCGACAAACCTCGAAGCACTGGGGATTGTGGTTGAAACTTCACTGCCTACTGATATTCTCACAGAAACCCAACCCCAAGACGTTGGCAAGAAGGGGCGTAAAGGCCGTCAACATGTGGAAGAAGAAGTGGAAGAGGATTCCAAGTATTCCAAAAAGAACAAGAAGAAACGGAACGACATGGACTATGACAAGCGCCGGTCATCACGATCGCGCTATGATGAAGAAGACCCTGACGCAAAGGCCTGGAGTGCCGAGGACGAATGGCTCTTTGAGGAGCGCCGTAGACGCAAGGCCGAGCGCAAAGCCGAAAAAGAAGCTGCCAAGAAAGCTGCTCTGGAAGCCGAAGCGAACAAAGTCAAGACCATCTATCTTCCCGAATTCATCAGTGTCTCGGCTTTGGCACAGGCTCTCTCTGTCAAGATACAAGAGTTCCTGGATATTCTTCTGGAATACGGATTCGAGGACATGACAGAGGACACTATCATGACTGGCGAGACTGCGGCCTTGATTGCCCAGGAGTTTGGCCTTGAGGCTGTGATTGATGACGGCCAGGCTCGTGATGTGCGACCCAGACCTCCGCCTGAAGATATCTCTGTGCTGCCTCCCCGACCTCCCGTGGTCACAATCATGGGCCACGTCGACCACGGAAAAACAACTCTCCTGGATTGGCTGCGCCAGTCTTCGATTGCTGCTCAGGAACACGGCGGTATCACGCAGCACATTGGTGCTTTCGTGATCAAGATGAAGTCTGGCAAGCAAATCACCTTTTTGGATACTCCTGGCCACGCGGCTTTCTTGTCCATGCGCAAGCGTGGTGCCAACGCCACGGATATTGTCATTCTGGTTGTGGCTGCGGATGATAGTGTGATGCCCCAAACACTGGAAGCCCTGAAGCATGCCCGAGAAGCACAGGTTCCCATAATTGTGGCCATCACCAAGTGTGACAAGCCAGATGCCCGCATCGAAGTTGTGAAGAATGATCTGAGCCGCCATAATATCGAAATCGAGGATTACGGCGGCGATGTCCAGGTGGTGCCTGTCAGTGGAAAGACTGGCCAAGGCATGGATCTGTTGGAGGAGAACATCATCACACTTGCTGAGATGCTTGACATGCGCGCTGAGACTGATGGCATGGTTGAAGGCTGGGTTCTGGAAGCCAACGTCAAGGTTGTCGGAAAGGCCGCCACGGTGCTGATTAAACGCGGAACTCTCCGTGTTGGTGATTGCATTGTTGCTGGTCAGACATGGGCCCGTGTGCGTTCCCTCCGCGACGAAGCTGGCCGAGATATTGCCGAGGCCGGTCCCGGTACTCCAGTAGAGATTCTGGGATGGAAGGACCTGCCACAAGCCGGAGACCAGATGATCCAGGCCCCCGATGAGGCAAAGGCGCGAACTGCTATTGATTATCGTGTGGAGATGAAGGAGCGCGAGGCAGGCCAGAGCCAGCTTGCGGACTCAGAACGCAAGAGAAGGGAGGCCTTGGCGGCCGAAGAGGCCAAGAAGGCAGCCGAAGAGAGCGGCGAGACACTCGAGGAAGCAGAGAAGGGCCCAAGGACCGTCAACTTCATTGTCCGCGGAGATGTTGTAGGATCAGTGGAAGCTGTATCCGCCACAGTCTTAGAGATCGGCAATCACGAGGTGCAGCCGCGTATCCTACGCCAGGCGGCCGGAAACATTTCCGAGTCTGATGTGGAATATGCTGCAATCTCTGGAAGTGTCATCATCTCCTTCAACAACCCGTCGTTGGGCCACATCAAGCGTCTTGCTTCGGAGCAGGGCGTGCGCATTGTGGAGCACAGCGTCATTTACACGGTAGCAGACGACGTCAAGACTATTCTTTCAGAGAAGTTGGATGACAAGGTCACGTATCGTGTGATTGGTGAGGCCGAGGTTGCCAAGGTCTTCTCGATCAACGTCAAGCGCCGCATCTACAGGAACATTGCCGGTTGCAAGGTGCGCAACGGCTTATTCAAGCGCAACGATTATGTGCGCATCTTCCGCAAGGGCGAGTTGGTGCACGAAGGTAAGACAAGAGAGCCGCCGAGAAACAGCCCAGACTATCTACTCCCCTCCCACGCCCAAGATGTCTGTATGAGTTTCATGAACTGACAATTTACCACCCACCAACCACAGGCAAGATGAGCGAACTGAAGCAAGGCAAACGTGATGTCATGGAGATGAGAGTCGGAACCGAATGCGGTGTCAGCTTCGAAGACTTCCAGGACTTTGAGGCGGGCGACATCATTCAGACATGTGAGGAGGTCCGTACCAAGCGGACTCTTTAGTTCTGAAAAAACCGGAAGCCCATGCTACTCCACCTCTTTGTACTATTATTACCATCTGTATTCTGTACGATAAAGATTAGACGGGCGTGTGAGAGTAGTGGTGTCATGGAGTTGTGGGGATAGATGCATTGCTCTTTTTTTCGGGTTGAAATATTGTTTTGGGAATGTATTGCTTTCTTCATCCACTGCTCTTTTTTGTGTGTATATCTTTTCTTTGCTCTTTTTCTTTTTTTTCGAACCATCTTATCCACGGCCCGGCGCAGACATGACATTCGTCGAGAACGAGGCTTTGCTCACTTTGGCCGCATTCCGTGCTTTGTCCAGCTTCTTCAGCCCTATCCGGTCCGTCATGGGCGTCGCGTCGATGATGTGGTCAAAGTCGTCATTGCCGTCATCAAGGTCGGGGTTGCTGTCAGCATCGTTATCGTCGCTGTGGTCGCTCTCACTGTTTCCATTATCTGAGTCTGGCTGGAAGTCCACGGCAACCTTGAAATTGTGCGGGCGTGGCGCCTTATCCGACCCTTTGCGGCTCAGCTCGTCTCGTGCCGCCTGCAATCCATCTTTAGGCGTGACTGTGTCCTGAAACGTCTTGGAGGCTAGCACTTTCCGCCGGATCTCGGCCATGGCAGCCTCTTCGTCTTCGTCGTCTTCATCGGAGGATATCTCAAATCGGTCTTTAGGCTTTTCCTCGTCTGCCGGCTTCTTTTCTGGCTTTTTGCCCAGGTATATTCCATCGGCACTCTCATCTCCGCTGTGGGTGGCATCCTCAGAGTCGTCATCTTCTGAGCCTTCCTCAACCTCACTATCCTCTTCAGAATCCACCGGCGCTCTGCGGTTGGTGTTTCCCGAAGTCCACATATCCTCCTCTTCGCGAGACTCGTGGTACTCTCTTTCAAGTTTCTCCATCCACTCTTCCTGCACAGTCTTGATGGCGGCCTCGTCTTCGCAAGCTGCATAGCGCTTCAAAATGGTTTCATTGATGTCCAGGAACGCTTGGCCGTAGGAAAATGGCGCCAGGATGGTCTCTGCCCAGTCTAGATGGCCACAAATGGCAAAAGCAGCTGCCATGGCCTCGGCGCAGTTCAGCCGCCACGGCTTGCCGTAGTTGACCGTGTTGGCAGCCACCAAGTATGGCAGCAAGCGCTCGCATTTTCCCCCAACGCGGTTCCACTGGATCTCAGCCATGCGCGCCCAGGAGCACTCGACGACTGCGCAGCCAAACTGCTCCAGCATGGGCGCATCAGCAGGAGACAGCGTCTTTTTACCATTGGGCGTGATGATGACTCCGGGGAAGCGCTGACCCACATGTAGCTCCCGCATGAGCCCGCTCTTCATGAGCTTTTTGCCCGAGCATCGCTTTGGGTCGCAGTGTCCCAAGTCCCAGCAGGCGGCTTTGAATGGCAACGCGGCTGCCGGCTGGCCATTGTGGGTTGTGCGCGGGCGCGGAGGGCCGTGTGACTTTTTGCCGCGAAAGTTTTCCTTTTTGTGACGGACCATTTCTCAGGCGCGGGCGTAGAACGAGGTGACCCGGAGAAATCACAAGACTCAATGTCGATCGATTGTAAAGCGAGGCGCTTGGACAAGGCCACCAGAAAAAAGGTTCGAAGACAATCGGTGTCGAGTTGTGCACGCTTCTCAATAGGAATCAATCTATGGAGGGGCAGATGCAAATTGCCCCGCAGTACAGGGTTAATGCGATGAGCGGGACAGATGGGCTTGTGATGAGGATGAGGGTTAAGGCGATGAAGAAGAAGAGAAGAATCTGCGAGCAGCATACATGCAGCTGTGTCGGCGTCGAACGAGTCCGCATTTGCTGCTATGCAGTGTGCTGAGGTTTTCCTACTCGTAAGACTTGTGTTCTGCCCAAAAGACGTACGCCACAGTCCAGCCAGGCTGGCTCCATGTACGCCACAAGTCTCTTCTGTAGCGCCACATAGGCGGGGCCCGCGCCCAGTCTCCTTAGGCGGAATCCATTATGCTTTCTTTAGCTCCCTTATCGAAATGATAGGTGGTTTGTTCAGAGTCCAGCTATAGCCGTGCATGCATAGACAGCTCTCACTGAATCTCGACCTCAGCACTTCTGTTGTCCCAAACCGTCACTTATTGCTTCCAGCGCCGACTTCTTTTGTCTTGCCATGCGTGGCTTCTCGTTATAGCAACTGTGATAGCATCTGTGCTTGCGCCCATTTCCCTCTCAAAGTCCACCTGTTATTTCGAAACCCCCCCCCCCCTCT
>JADILG010000493.1:0-14799 GCA_017591655.1 Thielaviopsis populi
CCACCACCCCGCCCCCCCCCTCCCCCCCCTCCCCCCCCCCTCCCTATTCCGTCCCTGCCCTAACAGCCACCCCCTCCCACAGGCCAAACGCCCCCTCGCCCTCCTGACTCACGCCGAGAGACAAAAGGCCCTCGGCTTCATCTTCGTCAAGGACGCCAAACTCAGTCTCGTCTCCAGCCTGCTCAAACGCCTGCTCATCTCCCGCTACGCCAACGTGCCCTGGCATGACGCCCACGCCGTGCCCGACGCGCGCCACAAGCCTGTCTTCCGCTGCCCCACCACCAACTCCGAGCCGCTGGCCTTCAACGTCAGCCACCAGGACGGGCTCGTTGTGCTGGCCGCCGTCTGCGGCTACGCGCGCGCCACCGCCCACGACCCACACGCCGGCATCGTCGAGGTCGGAGTTGACGTCGTCAGCACTAGCGAGCGCCGCGACCGCGACCTCGCCGGCCTGTCCGCCTCCGCCGCCTGGGCCGCCCACGTCGACATCTACGCCGAGATCTTTGCCCCCGGCGAGGTGCACTACCTCAAGGAGCTGCCCATGCCTCCGTACATGGCTACCGCCAACGCCGAGGCCAAGGCAGACTTCCGCCTGCGCTACTTTTACGCCCTGTGGTGTCTGCGCGAGGCCTATGTCAAGATGGACGGCCAGGCGCTGACGGCGCCGTGGATCACCGCCCTCGAGTTCCGCGGCTTCCACCCGCCCGTGGCGCCATACGGCATCATCGACGGCTTCGACGTCTGTCTGCACGGTGTGCGCGTGCATGACGCCCGTATCGAGCTGCGCAGCCTGGGCGACGACTACATGGTCGCCACTGCCATCCGCACGCCGGCGCGCCCGGATGCCGCCGTCGGCTTTGTGCTGGGGCCGTACGTCGATCTTGACCTGGAGGCCGAGCTGCAGTCGGTGGAGATGAGATGAAAAAAAGGAGGAAAAGCTGGCGTGGGAAAATGTGTTGTAGTCGTAGCATGTAGCATTGAGAGCATGGAGTATAAAGTGTATGAATATTAATGACGTTATGATATCCTGACCCTGTGGCTGAACGTGGCTGTATGGCATTTTTCCAGAAAGCTGTGGCGCAAGCACCAACAAAAAAAAAGGCAGCTGCGAAACAAGAAACAATCCCATAAAAAAAAAACCGCCCAAGCTTCGAACACGTTTTTAGCTATTACCCTTTCTTTTTTGTTCAAGTTGCCTGTGCAGACAAAGACAAAGGGCCACGGGATTGCAAGACAAGAGACAACGAAGTAGAGCGTAGTTGCCATTTTTTTTTCGTCATCATTTTTTGGGAGGCAGTTGCCAAATTTCTTTTTCCTTCTTTTCCCTCTCATATTTCTTCTTCCCAGATACGCCCCGTTTCTCGTCTGTCTCTTCTTCCCCTTCTATTGTACCCTTTTTTGTCCTTTTCTTTTTCTTTTTCTTTTTTTTTTTTAATCCTCTTTTTTCCTCGTCTTTCCCTACCTCCGTCCTTCCTTTTTTTAATTTTGGTTCCTTCCCACTTTAACCCTCGTTCTTTCCCCCTTCTTCACCATCTTCCTCATCTTAGCAACTACCTGTTCTTTCTTCTTGCTTCCTGCCGTCTTCTAATTTTCTTTTCCATTTTTTTCGCTCCTTCCTCATTTGAACAAACGCCCCCGCTCTACACTGAGCCACACAATAAACGCCACGATACTCGTTTTCTCTTTCTTCAGTCATTCGCCTACAAGCCATCCTCGACAACCCGCCGATAGTCTGCCTCTCTTTGATCCCGCCCGCCTCCGATTCCGCCCGCCTGCGATCCCACCTCCGATCCCGCTTGCGCCCCTCTCTCTCTCCCCCACACAGCCATGGCAGTCTCCTCCGTCCAGGACCGGACCACCGAGTTCCGCCAGGTCCTCGCACAGGCCCAGCGCCGCCAAACCCACGGCCCGGCCGGCGCCGCCAGCAGCCCACACCAGCGCAAGACCGACTTCGCCCGCAAAGCCGCCACCATCGGCCGCGGCATCGCCGCTACCATGGCCAAGCTCGAGAAGCTCGCGCAGCTGGCCAAGCGCCGCACGCTGTTCGACGACCGCCCCGTCGAGGTCAACGAGCTGACCTTTATCATCAAGCAGGACCTGTCGGCCCTCAACCGCGACATCTCGGCGCTGCAGGCGCTCAGCAAAGCCCAGAACCCGCGTGGCGCCGCAGCGGCCGACCAGGAGGGCGAGCACAACCGCAATGTCGCCATCCTGCTGCAACAGCGCCTGACTGACGTCGGCGCCAACTTCCAGGGCGTGCTGGAGGCGCGCACGCGCAACATTGCTGCCAGCAAGTCGCGCACCGAAAACTTCATCAGCTCCGTGTCGGCCGCTGCCCAGCAACACGCGGCCCAGCAACAGCACGCATCTGCGCCGCCGCCCGGCGCGGCCGCCGTGTCGCTGCTCTACGGCACGCCCAGCCGCGCGTCGCCCGCCCCAGCGCTGGGTCTCGGCATGGGCGGCGGCGAGGCGGCCGACACGCTCTCGCTCAACCCGATGGTCAGCGATCAGCAGCTGCTCGTCATGGAGGAAGGCACGCAGGCCGACGGCAGCAACGCCTACATCAGCCAGCGGTCCGACGCCATCCTCAACATCGAGCAGACCATCAGCGAGCTAGGCGGCATCTTTGGCCAGCTGGCGCAGATGGTGCAGGAGCAGGGAAACATGATTGAGCGCATTGACGCCAACACCGAAGACATTGTCGACAACGTCGAGGGCGCCCAGCGCGAACTGATGAAGTACTGGTCGCGCGTGTCAAGCAACCGCTGGCTGCTGGCCAAGATGTTTGGTGAGTGCTCGCTCCTACGGCCACGGCTACACCCATATTGCCCCCCTACAGTCCTTTCCCTCCGGGCGTCTGCACGAACATCACCCCCTTCCCACCACCTGCTAATATGTCCTCTACAGGTGTTCTCATGATTTTCTTCTTGCTTTGGGTGCTCATCGCAGGCTAAGATGGCCAGACAGACAAACTCGTCTCGGCCATTCTTTCTGTACGATAACCCTTGTCCCTAACCCTTATCCTCACATCCCCCATACTCCCTTGTCATTTGGATAGCGCATCTGTTGGACTCTTGGTCCCTCCTCCCATTGTTTTCTTTCTTCTCTCTCTCTCTCTCTCTCTCTCTCTCTCTTGTCTGTTGCATGGGCGGCTCTCACCAGCACGTTATCGTCACTCGGTTTTTCTTGTTCATTGTCACTATGTTGTTCCTTATTATTCATTGGGTCTGCAGTCTTAGGGTTAATTCATCCACCGTTACTCTTCTGGAAAGAGTCCTTCCATCAGCTCCGCCCCGGTCCTAACTATGTAGCCGCTGCCTTTGGCCCAACCCGTCGTGCCGCCGTGCTGCCGTGCCGCTGAACTATCCAACTGCCTAGGCAGCGCCCACAGTTTCCTTGGCCATGATGGTCTCCAGCCACGGGTACACTACCGTGTTGGCGGCCGGGTAGCCCATATGCAGGCCATCGGTGATCAGTCTGGCCTCCTTGGGAGAGCCATACTCGAGCAGCATGGTAGCGTCTTCGATGGGCACGAGGCCGTCCCTGGTGCCCTGGACCGCGCCATTGGTTAGCCCTCTGATCTAAACTGGTCTACACACAGACGCTGGAACTCTGAAATCCCAAGACGAGGAGGGAAAGGAAACGGCACTTACATTGACCAGCAGCAGACGCGTCGACTCCTTGTGCAGGATGCCCGCCTCCAGCAGCGAAAACTTCTTCTGTACGTTCTGAACGTAGTCGTCGACCGAGCTGAAGCCGTGCTTGCGGACCATGGCCGGCGACAGCCTGCGCAGCAAGAGCAGCCAAGTGTTAGCAACACACTCACACACACAGAGAGACAGAGAGAAAAGAACTCACTTGAACGGGTACTCGTGCTCGTCGGCCTTGCTCAGCCACTCCGGGTCGTAGAAAAAGTGGCAGCCCGCGCCCTGCGCCACCGCGCCAATCAGCTGGTCCTTGTGCGTGTGGGCAATGCGGATGGCGTAGTATCCGCCCGCGCTGCCGCCCCACACCATGACCTTGGCCATGTCGAAGCGGCCGTCCTTCTTCATCCACTCCAGCAGACTGGTCCACAGGCGGTCGGGGCTGTCGGGGTCCGCCGAGTCGGCCGGGCAGTCGCCAGTGCCCGGCACCTCGACCACCACCGCTGCCCAGCCGCGGTCCAGGAACTTGTCGCAGCGCACCGAGTTGTCGCAGCGGTAGCCGTCCAGGCCCGTCATGAGGATGACCGTGGGCACGGGCTTGGTCTTCGCCGACGCTGGCGTGCGCACGTACGCCGGGATCTCGTTCCAGTCGTTTCCGGCCGCGTGCGTGTGCGGCACGCGCACGTCCTCCACCGGGCACTCCCACTTGGTGCTGGTCTTGAGGAACACGGCCTTTTGCAGCTCAAAGATCTTTTCCTTGACTGGGCAGCTGGGCGACGGGTAGGCCGCATAGTACGGCAGACGCGCCACGCGCAGCACTGCGCTGGCGCGCAGGTACAGGCTGTTGGCCTTGGCGCGGTCGGTCTCGGCGACGGCATCGCCTTCGTGCTCCAGGCGCTGGGCCGTGGGGACGAAGGCGTTGGTGTACTCGGGGGAGTAGCCGTCGTTGATGTTGTTCTGCGGGTTGTGGGTTAGCCCGTGGCCAGGCAAGCAACGAACGGCCTCGGGCGGCCTCGGGCTGCCTCGGGCTGTGTACGTACCTTGATCAAGTAGTCAAAGATGGGCTCAAAGTCTTCGTACTTGCCCTCCTGGAAGGGATACACCGACCTGGCGCACTATAACAGCAGAAGTCAGCGGATGCGGTGGGGGGTTGGACGGACGGCCTGCAGCCAGGCCGGGCCGGCTCTGGCAAGGCAACGAAACGGACGGCAAAGCTGTACGCACCACAAACTTCCACTTGGTCTCCCACAAGGCCTTGATGCCTTGGTGGTGAGGCATGGTTTCCTCAAAGGCCTCCTTTCCCATCATCCAGTTTCTCATGTTGGGCAGATTGGAGCGGGTACTTGGGTACTTGGGTACTTGTAATAGAGCAGGTAAGAAGTGAGCTTGAAAAGAAGCAAGAGCGGACGATCAGATGAAGAGTGTGTCAAGATGAATGTAGTCAAATGAGACTGGAAAGAAGAGGCCGAATGACATGGCCAGGGAACAAGAGGGACATCTGGGGTTTATATACGTGGAGATGAAGGGAAGATAAAATGCGGAATATAAAACCATTGTGAGGCCGTTGTCACCGAAGTGGAAGCTACGCATCAAGAGGAAAGAACCTGGTCTAGACCCTCAATGTCCTCGGGACCCAGCGAGAATGGAAACGGGAAGGAGTGGAGGGTCAGTTAGGAAAGAGCTGAATCTCGACTGGCCAGATAGGAAGGAGCAGAATTGCAGCTCGTCACTATCAGGAAGGAACCCTCCCTGGCCACCCGACTTCTCTCCACAATCCAATCGGAGCAAGAACCAACATCGCCGAGATAGAACGAGCAACACCGAGCAAGCAACACTATCGATCATGAGGAAACTGCCTCGCTCAATCAGGAAACTCCCCAAGAAAGAGACAAGAGAAAAGAGCCCGACCTAGACGTCCCGCGTAGCTAAGCTGAAGCCCCAGCCTCAGCTCCAGCCTCAGCCCCAGCTCCAGCCTCAGCCCCAGCAGCGCCGTCAGGACCCGGACGCCCGGCGACATATCATACCTGCATTATGCCCGGCGCAGGATCACGACGGCGAAGGGGGAGTTATCTCGTAGTATTGCGCAAGTCGTTTGCCCCCGCCCTGACACAAGAGGCTGCTAGAGCGGCTGTTATCTGGGTCTTGGTTACTTACACGAAGGCCCCCTCCAAGAGCCACAGCAAAACCATGACTCACAGTCCGCGCTGTCATTGGCCGACTGCGCTGCCACTGACTCGCGGGCCTTTGCCGCACGCGTCAGCAGCGACTGCCACAAAATCATCCGAATCACACGCTACCGGGCCAATGCCAAAGGCTGCCGGGCCCGCGTGCTCTAGCGGCCACGGCCGCGGGCGGGGCTGCGGCTGCATCTGGATATTGGCCTTTCGAGGGAGAGGGGGTGCGACCAAGCATAGGAGTGTCGGCTAGTGATAACGGGCTGCGCAAAGCGAGACAGTGTAAGCAGGAGGCACGACAAGAACCCACTGTGACTGCAACGCGACAATGCGCACATGCGCAAGAAATGGACGCAGATCATCGAACTTTGCAAGGCTTATCTCGACGAGTCTTGTCAGTAGTTTCCCGGGCCAAATGTCTGTCGGAAAGCGACTCGGGAACATTTTCGCAGAAGTCCCGGCGCCGAGACAGAACAAAGGCAAGAGCAAGAAGAAGGTGGGGATGAAGACCGCGAGGACACGGAAGGAGGGCTCGGAAACACGGAATGAGAAAGGGAAGGCGGGCCAGAAAGGAAGGCGCGGACGGAACGTGCCGAAGGAACATGCCGTCGGCAGAAATACTATAAATAGCAACAATGCGGCGGATGCTGGGATAAGACGCGGGGGAGGATCAGTCCAAAGGGTGTTCCTCACAGCTGCCATTATATACGACAGGCGAGAACCGGGAATTCCAAAACACTTGCACCGAGCTGGCTGGCTTCTTTCTACTCCTGTTCCTCCTCTTTGTAGGGCCTCTTCCTCCCTACCCTCTACCCTCTAGACTATCCACCCGCCTGATACTCTTATATTGCCCCCCTGTGAAACATATCAGCCCCCCCCCCCCCCCCCCTCTTGACTTTAGTTGGCTGCTCAGCCTCGCTACTGTGCGTAGGTCCAAGACCAAGAGCCCAGCTTTGCGTAGTACATAGGACAAGACAAATCGACGCTTTGTTTGCTATAGTGAAAGATGTTCAAAAAAATTAAAATAAAAAAAGAGAGAGGGCCAAAGAAGATGTGTGCGTATGATATAGTGTAATTATTCTGCTGCACATGCACTGTACGGCATATCATCGCCTTATATATATGCCAAGTTCTGCTCGCCCTTGTGCGACGTCGTGTAACCAGCCACTTGCTGCGCTAATGTCCGGCGGGGACTAGCTGCGACTGAGTGAATGATCGAACGAACGAGCGAGCAAGTGACTGGGTGTCTGCGTGTGTTTGTGTGCGAGCATGCAGCGTATGTGCGTGCTTTGATAGTATGCTATGGGGGTGGGGTATATGGTATGGTAGATGTTTGTTTGGTCTCGTTTCGGGCCCGGACAAGCGGGGTTGGACGGCAGCAGCCGGCCATGTAACGCCGGGACGTGGCCATTCTGCGGCTTCATCCGCAGCAGCAGGCACTAGAAGAGATCGGCGGTCATGGCACTCCCACCACCGCACCTTACTGGGCCTTGGTCTTGTCCTCGTAGTAGTGGGCCATCTCGAGGCCGGCTCTCCGGAAACCGCACTTGATGTAGAAGCCCTCGTTGGCCTCGCTGCAGTCCAGGATGCTCTTGTAGCAGCCAACCTTGGCGGCGATAAAGTCAAGGGCTTGGATAATGCGCAGGCCCAGCTTCTTGCCCTGCTGGTCCTTGGCGACAGCGATATCTTCGATGTGACCGACGAGGCCGAGGTTGTGGATGCTAAGATGGGGTGACGGATGAGGGGTTAGCAAGGGGCGGCAGGCAATTGCAACGAAGAATCAACGGCAGCTGGAATGGAAGCATGCGGGAGGGAATCAAGAACCAAAGAGGCCTCGCCCCGCCCTGTGCCGTCCCGGGCTATCCCAGCGGCATCCCGGCGCCGTTTGGGGAGAGGGGGGAAAGGGGGGAAAGGGGGGGGGGGGTTTGGGTAGTAGCGTACAACTTGCGCTCAACAATTAATGCACCAGTACCAACAATCTTGCCGGTAGCTGTGTCCTCAATGGCTAGCACATAGTAGCCGTCCTGCTTGGTCATCCACTGGAAGCGCTCGTGGAAGGCAGCCTCGGTGATGTCGCCGACGGTGGTCAGCACGCGCAGACAGTCGAGAAAGCCAGTCGCGTAGTCGGAGGGCCGCAGCGCGCGGGCAATGTAGCCCTCAGGCAACTGGGCGGCGACTTCGGGGGAGATGAGGTCGCGGGAGAAGAGTTCGGCATCAGACATTGTAGTGGCGGGGGAGGAGACGGGCGGGGGAGCGAGAAAACTAGAGAGAGAGAGAGAGAGAGAGAGAGAGAGAGAGAGAGGCGGAGCGGAAAGAGCGGACAGTTAGAAAAACAGCGCGCAAGGCGAATGAGAAGCAAGTGAGGGCAGAGAATAAAATCAAGACCAGCAATTGGACAAACAAGAGGAGGAGAAAAAAGAAGAAGAAGAAGAAGAAGCCAGCATATAAAAAAGAACACGCAAGTGTCGAACCCTAAGCTGGGCGTACAGCGTTCAAGCCATGATAGCATTAACCCTAGTGTGTAACAGAAGGGAGGAGGCAAGGAGCCGTGGGAATTGTGGAAACTATTGGAATATGTGCAGCTCCACCCGGCAAACGGGCGTTGCGTTTGGCCGTAGAGAAGTACTGAGTACGGGGATGGACAGGGATGGGTACGAAGAGGGTACGAAGAGGGTACGAAGAGGGTACCAAGAGGGTACGAAGAGGCTACCAAGAGGCTACGAGGAGAGGCGCGAGGTACCTTGGCAGGGGCACACTATCTCGAGAGGGCACAACATGCGACAATGTATTGATCAGGACAAGAGACAGCAGATAAAAAGTACCGTGGACAAAGACAGAAGGAGGAAAGAAGCAGCAACCAGCCATCCAACAAACGGAAAGAGAAGCAGGGAGAACTGGGTAGAAGACAGGCCGGCGAGCAAACAGAGAGAGAAGGAAGGCAAAGGGAAAGAACCCGTTGTCCAAAGGGGTCCCGTTGAACTGTCTAGGGAAGGAACTTGCGTGTAAACTCAGGGACAAATCTTAGGGCAAGCAAACGGACGAGACGAGGCTGCAGACTTTTCTGTCCTCCTCTTCTTCTTCTTCTTCTTCTTCTTCTTCTTCTTCTTCTCCCTCCTCTTCTTCTCCCTCCTCTTCTTCTTGCCCATCATCACCACAGCTGACTCGCCCGCCCAGCAGCCCGACCAACCGACTCACATCCTAACAACGTTCTTCTCGCTCTTCACTCAATCCATTGCCATATGGCGCTTTTACTGGCCGACGCTCCCGTACATCTTCAGGCCTACCTCGCTACTGTCACCTAGGGTTATTAACCCTGTCACAACCAGTCTCAATCATCCATTTTCACATGTCAAATCACAGGCCTGATCAGCCATTGGCCTCTGTCTCTCTCCCTCTGTCTCTCTGTACTCCCACCCCAAAAAAAAGGTACCATGTTCAACAAAGTCACCATCCCCAGCCAGCCAGCCGCACGCCGGCGCGCCTTGTCTTGTCCATGTTCCATGTCCTTGTTTTGCCCAGCCAGCCAGCTAATCTTGAGTTGACTTTCAGGCTCCCAAGGACTTGCTCTAGACTCTGCCCATCGAGGCTAGTCGGCCCACGGTGCTGCTTTTGCAGAACCAAAACAAACGCCGAGTACATTATTACATACATGTTTACATATATGCATGCATGCATGCATGCTTTGCATTGCATGCGTGCGTGCATACTCACTTGCCCGCCCGCATGGCTGGGCTCGGTGGATCTCCTGTCTGTCCAGCGATAGCTGCGAGCTCTTTGGGCAAGCAATCAAGCATGAGATGTCTTTTTTATTTTTTTTCTTTCTTTTTCTTTTCTTTTTCTTTTCTTTTTCTTTTCCAAGCTTTTTTTTTTGTCTTTTTTATCCCCCTCTCTCCTCCCCGTCTTCTTGTCAACCCGCTGTTTCTTATTCCTTTATTGCTTTCTTTCTTTTTTTCTCTTCTTCCCCCCCCCAAGGCTCTCCGTTTCCATCCTCCTCCTTTATTCTCTTCACTGTTCTCACCCATCTTCTACTTCTTCAGCTCGCACCTCGCCTCACCGACTTCTCTCGCTTGCTATTTTTTTTTTATTCCTAAACGAGGCAAACAAGCTCATCCTTGTTGAGGCTCCACTGTCAACCTCGCACCTTTTCCCCGTCAACCACCCACCTGGCCATGATCAAAACATCCGCCTGCGCATGGTCACACCTCTGCCTCTGCATCTTCGCCCTCTCAACCACTGGCCTCACCGCCCGCCAAATCTAAGCCACCATGTCTTCGGCCCTGGAAAAACATGACAAAGCCGCTGCCGCCGCCGCCGCCCTTCCCCCCGTCCCGCACGGTCCCACTTTGCTCCCCGGCCCCCTGGCCTTTGCTGTGACGGCCATGACCCAGACCACTGGCACCCTGATCCGCGCTGGCTCAAAAGTCACCACCTGGGGAATGGATGTCGCCCGCACCACCACCGTCTCCAGCCTTGGCGTCGGCATGTCCGTACTCGAAACCGCCATGTACTTTGCTGGCCGAGACGTCCAGCAGATAGCAGGCCTCCCGCTCTCCATGGGCCACGTCGAGCCCGTGGTCGAGGCCAGTCTGGATGCCCTGTACAGAGGCATGACGTGTCTGGTGTTTGTCGTGGCCGCCGGCTTCCGACTGTCCTCCACCATGGTCGAGACAACCTCGCACAGCACTCTGGTCTTCCTGACTGTCCTCAACCAGTTCTTTGGTTCTACAGACTCTTCGAGGGCTATGGCCAGCATCATTGCCTTGATTCGTAGAGAG
Source organism: Thielaviopsis populi (assembly GCA_017591655.1). Lineage (NCBI taxonomy): Eukaryota > Fungi > Ascomycota > Sordariomycetes > Microascales > Ceratocystidaceae > Thielaviopsis > Thielaviopsis populi. Next base: position 10,594 of record JADILG010000493.1, read on the forward strand.
TTCCGGAATCCCGCCACCGGTATCCAGGGCGAGACTGTCGGGGTCAAAGACCTGCTCGTCTCCATGGCTGCCTTTGCCTACCTGCAAAATGCCAGCCTCCGCCTCACCCAAGAAGACGACCACATAAATGCCGTCGACGAGATTGTCTGGGATGTTGTCGTGCTCGACGACGGTGTGCGCATCGATGTGCATGATGTGCACGACATCAGCCTGTACGGAACCCACCGGGGCAAATATGAATCCCGCTCCCGACACCCACGGAATCTGGGCCCTAGCCTGGGCAATGGCGCTCCGTCCCTGGCCACCACTATTGACCACCACCTGCACCACCTCCCCATGAACACCCAGAGCCACGCTGAAGATGCCGAAGTCGCTCTGCACAACCAAATTGCATGCCAACTGCCTGCCAGCGCCAAGGTGCTGGTGTCCACCAACACTGTGACCACGAAGACCATCACTGTCGACGTCCCAACGGATGCTGGCCCAAATCTGCAGCTGACGCCTCCCCCGGGCGCCGTTATTGTCCAGCAGCAGTCCATGTCGGGCCCGGGCTCACACATGCATCGCATTGTCTATCGCATCCAGCGTAGCGAGACAAGCAGCACAACCACCGAGGAGAGGGCACACGATGAGGTAGAGATGTCCTCTGCTGCCCCGGCCTTTAGAAGCATAGACGCCTCCTCTGCTGCTGCCACAGACTTTGGCAGCATGGAAAACGAATTTGAGTCGTCGGCTCCCCCACAAACTCCGCCATCGCCGACTGCCGCCCCTCTTTCTCCTGCTTCTCTGGTAAGGCCCATGATGGAGGTCCTCAGCCGCCCGTCGACGGCCGCTCATACTGTTTCCACCTTTGTGCCATCGCCGCCCCGGACTGTTGCCAGTCCGGATGCTTACAGTCCCAGCAAAACTCCAATCAAGCCGGCTGCCACAGCCGAATTCCCTTTAGCCGAATCGTCGCCTTCTACGTGTTCGCCCGTTGGTTCCCCAATATCCGCCTTCCCACCCTCCGACCCGCAGCCTTCGCCACCAGAACCCAAAACCTCCACCAAGCCATCTCGCCCACGATCCTTCCACCGTTCCGTGCGCCACTCCGAAGACTCTCTTCGAGATCGCAGCAAGAGCGAAACCAAGCGCAAGGACCCCGAGACCTTTACCAGGCCGACAACCAGCAGCAGCAACAAGCAAAAGTCGCCATCGGCTTGGAAGTTTCCCGAAAAACGCAACAGTATTAAAAACGCCCTGAAAATCGGGTCCACCTCTACCTTTGCCGCGCTGTGGAATAGGGAATCCAGCCATCACTATACCAAGCTGGGTCACCGGAGCTCCAAGGTGCCAAGGGCTGTGGCTTCACCAAAGGACCGGTCCCAGGCCGAGTTCCAGGCCGAGTTCCAGGCCGAGTCCCAGGCCCAAGGCCAGCCCAAAGACCACCCTCGACCAGCACCGGCCTCCACCGGCAATGACAAAAAGCACCCGCCCTCGATTTCGCCCCGCAACGATTCCCCGCAGCATCATGCACCTCCAGGCCCGGAGACGCCTACTTCTGTCCTCTCCAAGCCGTCCAAAAACCCCGCCTTTCCCGCCGAGGAGCCGAACTCTCGCAAAGCGCTCTCGTTCCCCGACGGCCCGGCCCCGCCTGCACCAAGAGACAACAACGCCACGCTGGCAATTTACCCCCAACAAGACATCACCGGGATCTCTCCGCATAGAAGAAACCGCTCTACAATGCGGTCTCTGTCTCCATCGCCCTCGCCCTCGTCCTCGCCCTTGGCTCTGAGGACCCACCAAAAGTCCAAGTCGCTGGGTAGCCGCCACAGTCTTGGGATGGCCGGCAACGTGAGTCCTATTCAGCGACGCCCACACCTCTTCAACTCGAGTATCTACAGCGTCGAGAAAACCAACGACTCCGAGTCTTCCCTTGTGTTTTCGTCTCTGTCCTCGTACCACCAGCGCAGTGCATACAACACCGAGGCGCTCAGGGATCTGCGCAGAACCGGCATGATCGACACCACCTTTCCCCGTTTCCACATTCTCCGCAACATCACGCGATATATCCTGTTCTCGTCAGCTTCCTACGGCTCGCACTTTCTCCGCTATCTCGGTCTTTCGCCCGAGGAGAGGCCGCGCTTCGAGCCGGCAGCCCACAAGACCCACCGGGATGTCCGCGCCTTTGCTCGGCACACCAGCATCTCCCCCGAAAGCGTCATTCTGGCTTCGTTTGTCGATGCCGAGGGGGGTTCCAACTCGGAGGGAAACGTCGGCACTGGCTCCAGCGTGCCGCTGGTGCACTACATTGCTCTGGACCACGAATCCAAGGCCGTCGTCCTGGCCTGCCGCGGCACTCTGGGCTTTGAAGACGTGCTCACCGACCTCACGTGCGAGTACGACGAAATGCAGTGGCGAGGCCAGACCTATCAGGTGCACAAGGGCATCCATGCCTCGGCCCGCCGCCTGCTGTACGGCGAAGACGGCAAGGTCCTGGCAACCCTCAAGGCAACGCTGGACGAGTTCCCCGAGTACGGTCTGGTGCTCACCGGCCACTCCCTGGGTGGCTCTGTCACAGCGCTTCTGGCCGTCATGCTGGCGGAGCCCAATCCCGATCCACACACGCTCGGCTTCGTCACGGCGTCGAGCACCAAGTCAGACGACGCACATGCCCATCTGCGGCCCCCGGCCGGCCGGCCCATCCACGTATACGCCTACGGAGCGCCAAGCACAATGTGTCGCCGCATGCAACGGGCCACGCGTGGCCTGATTACGTCGGTGGTGCATGGCAACGACATCGTGCCGTACCTGTCGCTGGGCGTCCTGCACGACTTTCAGGCGCTCTCGGCAGCCTTTAAGAGTGAGGGAAGCTCGGCCCGCGCCGCGCTCAGCAAGTACGTGACGGACCAGCTGCAGAACGAGTTCATGCAGCGCTGGTACGGCTCTCCGGCCACGAGCATCAGCGAGACACAGAACACGCTGGTGACGAGCGGCGACCGCTCCCAGTGGGCCGTCTCGCTGCTGCAGACGCTCCGCGCGTCCATGAAGAGCGAGAAGCTGCTACCGCCGGGCGAGGTGTTTCTGGTGGAGTGCACGAGCGTCTTGCGCCGCAACTACGCGGGCCAGCAACCGGCAGTACACGGATACGGGCACGGCTTCCTCGGGTCGCCTGCCAAGCGTATCGTGCTGCGCTATGTGCGCGACGTGCCGGCGCGCTTCAAGGAGATGCGCTTCCGGCCGAGCATGCTGATGGACCATAGCCCGAGTCGCTACGAGGAGAGCCTGAACCGGCTACGGGTAGGCGTGGACCAAGTATGGAAGTAAGGGGCCAGTGGGGCACGAGTGACGATGGCGATGACGACTTTTGACGAAGCCGTAATTCTATTGGTGTATTGATGTTTGTGTAAGATCTCAAATAGTGTAGTATCTAAACATGTATCTACGGCCAAGTGCCCGCCTCGCTCCCCGCCGGTTTGCATTCTCGTCACACGCTCAAAAGTCCTGCACGCCCGTATCCCCGGCGCCAGCATCGGCGTCGCTCGCAAAGCCCGGCTCCTCGTCGTCAAACCACGCCTCTTCGGCGTCGCGCCGTGCCAGCTCGTCCAGCGTCTCGTCGTCGTCGATGGCGGCGTAGTCAAAGTCTGCATCGTGACCGCTGATGAAGCGGTCGCGCAGGAAGGCGTGCCAGAGGTGCAGAGCATGGGATTTGGGCGAGCCGGTAGCGGTGGCAGTGGTGGTGGCGGCAGCGGCGGCGGCGGAGGCGGAGGCGGAGACGGAGGCGGCGGCAGGGGGTGCTGGCGGGGTGTTTGATAGCGCGGATATGTCGATGTCGTGGTCGAGAGACCATTGCGCGGCAGACCACGTCCGGCTGCGAGGTGCAGTAGCAGAGGCGGGAGCAGACCTCAATGCCTCCGCATCTCCATCTCCATCTGCATCTGCATCTGCATCTGCATTTGCCCCATCACGCTCCCGCAGCGTCGCGAGCTTCGCCTCGGACCGCACGAGATGCCCCTCGAGCGCGCGCGCATAGCCCTTGGCTTTGCCGTCGGCTTCGCGCTCGGCCAGCGAGAGGTGGCGGCGCACAAGCGAGTCATAGAGGAGCGGGTCTGCGCAATTGGGGGGGGGGGGGGGGGGGAAGGTTTTGGCAAACAACGGGGCGGGCACGGGGCGGGGAACCAAAAATTACCCAAGCTGGAATTCGGGGCCCCGGTTGCTAAGGAACCC
>JADILG010000494.1:0-17422 GCA_017591655.1 Thielaviopsis populi
AGGAGCGAGAAAAGGGAGAAGAACAACTGATAAGATGCCGCCGTGGCGTGGCATAGTGTGGCGTAGAATGGCGTGGCGTAGAGCAGAAGCAGCGTGGAGTAGAAGGTTTGCCTGCAATCAGAAAAAAAAAGAAAGAAAAAAAGAAAGAAAAAAAGAAAGAAAGAAAGAAAGAAGGAAAAAAGAAAGAAAAAAAGAAGGAAAAAAGAAAGGAGTCACCAAGATACAGTCATCCACAAAATGGCACCACCACCACCCACCACCATCACCATCACCATCACTGACGTATGAACCTGTTTTGTGGTATTTATTAGCTATTAGACATGACTGATGATTTTGGCCATGCATTGAATTTAGCAAGGCTCTGATTGGTCAATGGCACATGAGCCACCAGCAAGCAGTAAAGGCTGAGCTGAGCTCGTCCTTGTCTCTTCCCCCCAAATCCCGAGATGCCTCGTCAAGGCCGAAGATCCAGACTAACCCTAGTATCTACAAACCCACAACCCCCGAAATGGATCGTCCATCTCCTCATTCTTCTTTGTCTTGGTGGGGGCAAGTTGGGGCTGAAGCTTGCTGTCCCATGCCCTTGCATCTCCAATTGGGAGAGTCTGCACAACGCTCAGACTTTTATTGCCCTGCTTTTTTTTTTTTTTTTTTTTGGTTTTTTCTTTTTTTTTTTTTTTTTTTTTTGGGGGAGGTTTTATTTTCTCTCTGTTTTATTGCTTCTTTTTTTATTTTCTTGTCTTATTAACCAACGTTTGTATTTTCGGCTTCTTTTTCTTCTTCTTTTCTCTCCGGCTTTTTGTCTTTGTACGACTGTTTTTTTTTTGTTCCTTTTTTTTTTTGCTTCATTATTTTTTAAAGAAAAATCATTACAAAGATTTAAGGAGAGAGAAATTGAAGAAAGAAATCGCATTTTTCTTTGACTTTTCTTTGATTTTTCTTCTTTTCCCTCCTTTTTTTTCTCTCTTTTTTTCTTTGCTTCTTTGTTTTCTGCAAACCTCCTGCACAACAACAGCTTGTTGCATCAGCGCTTGTCAGTCCATCTGCTGTCCATCTGTCCATCTACTGCTGTGCTGTCTGCTGTTTGGCTGTCTGCGCGCCCGTGTGCCAGCCAGCCCAGCCCAGCCCTTCTTCTTGTTCTCCTTCTCTACGCCCAGTCCACCATCAACTTGGCTGCCCCGGCATTTGCAGTGCAGTGATTTATTCGGTCACCAAGCTCTCTCTCTCTGTCCACTGTCCACTGTCTACAGCTACTGCTACTGCTATTGTCCACTGTCACTGTCACTGTCACTGTCACTGCTGCTACTGCCACACCCATCGTCACCCCATCCACCGCCGTTTCCTCTCCCTATTTCTACTCGCCCTCATTCAGACTTTTTGTCTGTGTTTTCTTCTCTTCTTCTTCTTCTCCCCCTTCCACTTCCCCTTCCCCTTCCCCTCCCATTCCAAGCATGGTCATTCCTCGATTCTCAACATCCCAACATCACCAACACCAACACCAACACCAACACATCGCCGCCCTCTCTGCCGACACCAGCCATAGCCATTCTCCCGCCGCTTCGCATCCCTCACCATCATCTGCCACTGCGCCTGGCATGCTGCTGCCCAAGTCCGCTGCCACACACGACCAGCGCACTTCTGGCCCCGGTCCCGGCTCCGGATCCGGCATCAACAACCACACCACTGCTAGCACTGCCACCACCACCACCACCACCACAACTGCTTCTCCCACCGGCCTCCCTCGCCGCTTTGCCGACCCCATCACGCGTGCCGCCGCTTCGCTCAGCAACAGCAACAACCACAACAACAACAACACCGCCGCCGCCGCCGCTGCCTCTTCTCCCACCGCCACCATGAACTCCTTGTCCATCGCTAGCGCCTTGGACGGCTCGCAGCCTGACTACAGTGTACGTCTCACCTGCTCCAATGCACCCTCTTCCCCAAAGACCAAACTTCAAAAACGAAAGACCCCCCCCTCAAAGCTAACCTTTCTCCTCCAGATCGCCTATCAAAAGGTCCAACTCGTATGTGACGTCCCCCCGTGTTCACAACCTCCTCCTCCTCCTTCTCTCGTGTCCTCTTCCTCCCCGCCTCATCCTCCTCCTCACTATGCGTCCTTTGTACAATATCCTCCGTTCTCCCCCCTTCTTCTCCTCTAGCCTCTCCTTCTCTAGCCTCTCCAACTAACCCGCCCCCCCCCTCCCCCTATTCCTGCAGATCGAAAAGAAGCGAGCCGAATATGAGCGCCTTCGCGAACAGCGCCGCCGATTTGAAGCTGAAATGCAGCGCCTCGACGAATCCCAGCGCCGTGAAGAACTAGAACTCGCCCAGCTCACCGAAGAGGTTCACCAACTCAACGGCCACCAGTCCGAGCCCACCACCCCTCCATACGAGCGCTACGACTCGGCCATCTTCCCTGGCTTCATGGCCCGCCCCAACCGCTACTCCATGTCCAACGTCACCTCGCCGCCCGGATACTACAGTCGCCTGGCCCGCGCTTCCCTCCTACAGTCGCACCACCAAGGCTTGGGCCTGCAGCGCACCATCGCCTGGGACGACCCTGCCGCCACCTTTCGCTCCGTGCCCGTGTCCCGCCGTAACAGCGACGACGACAACGAGCGGGAAGACGCCGCCGCCGCCGTGGCTGCTCGCTATGACGCCCTGAACTTTCGTCCAACCAGCACGTACGTGTCTTTGTCCTGAAACCAGCTCTCTCTCTCTCCGCTCTCTCTCTGTCTCCGCTTTCTCCCTCCCTCCCTCTCCGCTCCGCTCCGTGCTGACCACAACTCTCCCCGTCCTACAGTAGAACCAACCGTTATTCCATGCCTTCAACCACACAAACCCACAGCCGCATGCTAGCCTCCGATATGGACGGCCTCGACCAGGCCAACACAGCCAGATTCTTATTCGGCAATGACGCCACCCCCAGTTCCCACCACGAAGCTGATTATCCGCGAGAGTCCAGCGTGAGTCTTTTTTTTTTCTTTTTCTTTTTCTTTCTCTTCTTTCCAAAAGCAAACTCCGCCTTCGTCCTTCTCCCTCTCTCTTCCCCTTCTACGAGAGAGACGAGCTGCAGCTGTGACTGTGTCACATGAACTAGAGATACAGAAACAGAGCAAGGCAAAAGAAAAGCTACGCGTGCTTTGTCTTACTTTATCGCCGCTTGCTCATTTCTCTTGTTGCACCACCCCTCTGACTGCTCGCTGCTTGTCTCTCCCTTCTTCTCTTCCCTCCCCGCCCCCTCTCACCCAACGCTCGCTAACAACCTCTTCTCTGTACCTCTAGAACCTCGGCATCGAAATCGCTCCAAGCAAACCCACCGCTCCCGGCGACTCGCTGGGTGCTAGCGACTGGGGATTTCTCAGTCGCAACCGCTCTAGCTTTGGCGCTCCTTCGCCCATTGGCCCCTCATCCATGCCAAACTCATTCCGTCGCTCTCTCGACCTCAAGTTTCTCACCGAAAACAGCGTCGCCGATTCATCCCCGGGGAACCCAACCCCCATTAGCCCTCCCAATGGCGCAATCGCATCGCCCGCTGGCAACATGAGTGGCAGTTACACTCCCACCGATGCGCCCTCCACCAAGCTCACCACTAGCAGCCTATTCAACCCCATGTCTCGTCTGGGCACAATGTCCTCTCGCTCCAACAGCCAGCTGGGCGCCGACAGCCTGCCTCTTCCCCGCGAACAACCCAACAACACTGGCGCTAGTGCCACTTCTTACCACGGAATGTCCTCACTTCACGCCGGAGCCGCCCCGTTTGGCCCTACTACTAGCTCTCAAGCCAGTCCCCAGTCTGCAGTGTCGAATGGACACCCATTCTTTCCCTCTACTACCAACTTTAACCCTGCTCCTGGCTCACAACCCGCAGCCAATGGACTAATGATTCCAATGCTAAGCATGGGCATGCAGAACATGAACATCAACACCTTCCAGCCCAGTCAGCAGCAACAACAGCAGCACCAGCCACAGCATCATCAACAACACCAACACCAACCGCCGCAACAACAACAGCAACAACAACAGCAACAGCAACAGGGCTTTGCGCCTGTCAACAGCCACTCCCAGTCCCACGCAAACCCCGTACAGGCAGCTCCCCCTACCAAGGCCCAAGCCAACTATTCCAGTCCTACCCACGGCAGAGATAGCCAAGCACGCGTCATTCAGAGTCGCCGCCAGCAGGAAAACGATGGTATGTTTCAAGCAAAACAGCCTCAAAAATGCCTTGTGTCTTTTCAGGCACTTGAAAGTGTACCCCAAAACACCGTGCTAACAAACTCGGTTCCAGTCAACAACAAGTACAACAACCTCCCCCTCGAAGCCGTTATTGGCCAAATCTACCAGCTGTGCAAGGACCAACACGGCTGCCGCTACCTTCAGCGCCGTCTCGAAGAGCATAACCCCGATATTACCCACGCCATCTGGTCCGAAACCAACCAGCATGTGGTTGAGCTCATGACCGACCCCTTTGGAAACTATCTCTGCCAAAAGCTTCTCGAATCGTGCAGCGAGGAGGAGCGCACCACTCTCATCAGTAACGCGTCGAGCGACATGGTGAAAATCGCGCTCAACCAGCACGGCACTCGCGCTCTGCAAAAGATGATTGAGTTTGTGCACACCGATGTGCAGATTGCCCTCATTGTGAATGCTCTGCGCTTCCGTGTCGTTGAGCTGATCCAGAACATTAACGGCAACCACGTCATTCAAAAATGCCTAAACAAGCTCAAGCCCGAGGACGCCCAGTTTATCTTCGACGCCGTCGGCCACCACTGTGTTGATGTTGGCACGCATCGCCACGGCTGCTGTGTGCTCCAGCGCTGCATTGACCACGCCAACGAAAAGCAGCAGGAGTGGCTGATTGCCCGCATCACCGAGCATGCGAGCGTGCTGGTCCAGGACCCCTACGGAAACTACGTTGTGCAGTACATTATCGATCTCAACGAGCCTAACTATACCGAGCCCATGGTTGTGCAGTTCCGGGACTCGATTGGTCCGCTGTCGCGCCACAAGTTCTCATCCAACGTGATTGAAAAGTGCATTCGCTGTGCGTCGGATGTCTCCAAGGACATGATTGTCGAAGAGCTTCTGAACTCTGCCGAGCTTGAACGTTGCCTGCGCGACGGCTTTGCCAACTATGTTGTCCAGACAGCGCTCGATTATGCCACACCAGCCAAGAAGTCGGCTCTTATTGACGCCATCCGCCCCATTCTCCCCTCGATCCGCTCGACGCCCCATGGCCGCCGCATTGGTGGTCGCATCAACAACCTGGATAACCGCAGCGCGTCCTCCAACGACGGAACCGGCGGCCAGACACCTCTGCAGCGCAGCGCAAGCAACGGTGGAAGCACCAGCGGCAGCGGAAGCAGCACCAGCGGCGGCTCCATGTCGCCTGCCACTGCGGCTGCGACCGCGCCCTCCAAGGCTGTGGGCACTATTGGCAGCGGCATGTCGTCGGCGGTGACGTCTGGGACGGCGACGCCGCGCACGGCGCGTGGCGGCAGTAGCTTTACGTATGCCAACGGCCTGGGTCTCGGAGGTGGCAGCAATGCCAACGGCAACGGCAACGGCAACACAAACGGCAATGGGCTGTCGCGTCTGGGCGGCGGTTCGCGTGGGCTGCGTGGAGGCGGCGCTGCTGCTGCTGCTGCTACTGCTACCTCGGGAGGCGAGGACTGGGCTTGATCTTAGCGTCCAAGTGTGTGTGTGTGTGTGTGTGTGTGTTTTCTACTTTTATTTTCTTCTTGTCCTTTTCTTCTTCCCTTTTCGCCTCTGCTTCTCTTCGCTGTGGCCACTCATCATTCCAGCCCTTGTATCACTACCCCGCAGTCAAGTTGAGTCGTCGAGGTGTCTCTTTTTTCTTTTTTCTTTTTTCTTTTTTCTTTTTCTTTTCTTTTCTTGTCTGTACGCCAGACGGGGCCAAGAGTTCGGAGAAGATGGAGGGAGACCAAGTGAGAGAGAGTGAGTGAGTGAGAGAGAGCCATGACGCGGCCGGGCGATCTGCGCTGCGGCGGCTATACGTCACGTCCCGGATTTCCTCCTTTCTTCCCTCTCTGAGTCTTGTCGCTTCGGCTTCCGCTGTTTATTTTTTTATTATTTTTTTTTCTTTTGCTACCAATAGTTTTACGACCTTGGCCACGACTAGACACGACATTTGTCCTATTTTTCTTTTCTTTTTCTTTTTGGTTCCTTTTTTTTCTCTATTCTCTGTTCACTAATCAATCACCCCTTGTGTACTACAACAATCAGCCGACTATTTTCTCTTTGGTGTTGGGGCTTCTCTTTCTTGTTATTGTTTTTCTTTTACTTTATCTCGTCGCCTTTTTCCTTTCGTTTTGCTACCCTTTTTTTTCCTCCTTTACTTGTCCCACAGTCTGTCTGTATCTGCTCTCTTTTTTTATTTCTGTATCTATTCTGTATTTTTCCCTTGCTTTCTTCTTTCCTCGTGTTTGATGTGCTCTTGTTAACTCGACTTGTGATGCTGTATTCTTTGCAACGTCTGTTACTTAGCTTCTTTAATATGGAACCTCGTATTTTGTATGCTGGATTCCTATGTCTCTACGTCAGGTTGATTATTCAAGTTGTCAATGCTGGCATTGTGATGTTTGTACATGTTTAAGAAAGTCGACTAATATTGTCCAGTATATAAAGCTACAAAGTACACTTGCATAGGTCACAGCTGTAGCGAGCGTCTCCAATATAGAGTCTTACTAGCAGGTTTTGATTCACCACATATAAACTACCGGCCTTCATAGCTCAGTTGGCAGAGCGCGACACTAGTAATGTCGAGGTCAGCGGTTCAAATCCGCTTGAAGGCAATACAAGTCGTATTTCTCGTTCTCTTTTTTCCTTATTCTTTTCTTTTTTTAAAAACCCCTCACACTTTTGTTAAAGGCACGTGATGTGATGTCTCAATTGTTTCGCCATCTTAACTCCAAAAGTTGCACGAAGCCTTGTGTTACGCGAGACAACGAACAGTACTCATCGACGACTTGTTGCTTCATTTCCCTTTTCTCTTTCTTAATCTTCGTCTTGATCAGGATTCTACAGTCTTTTTTATTCTACCTGTGTCGCTTCTTTGTTGCAATATGGAATTAAAACATAAGGGCATCGTGCTTGCTCTCCAAACATTCGTCGGTCACTGCCATCTTCCTCTAGTCTCCATCGAGAACCCGTGGTCAACAGCCAATCTCATCTTTCCTTTTCAAAACACCACACGGCGCCAAACATGGCCTCCGAAGAAGACATGCCTCTACACCGTCGCAGCAAAGAGAAAGTATCATCGCGCGCGCGCCAAGGAGACGGCTACCAAGATGAGCCCAGTAACGATCCAGGCCATCGACGCGGTGCTGTCCTTGTAGACTTCTTCTTCTTCCTCTTCTGCAGACCAACTGTCTCGAGATATCTTTCCTTTGACGTCCAGACGGCCGAGCCGTATGCCAGAACGGTGATTGGCATTCCGAGTGCTACGAGATCGACATCAATCATTGCGTGACTGAAGTTCGCTGCTATAGAGACCAAGGCCACCAGAACAAATATGCAGGTTTGAATGAACCAGGACTAAAAAGCACAACAAAGTATGTGTAGTGTTATGTAATGTGATTTAATTCAACACAGATTGAGACCGTACGTTAGTTTATAGCCCAAGTTGAAAGCCCTCCCTCCCAAAACAATGGCAACGAAGCGACAGGCATGAAAGAAGAAAAAGAAGACAGAGAATCGTGATGACCATGAACACCATGCCAAAAGGAAAAATAAAAAACAAGGTGGCAGTGCGAGGGGACAAAAGAGAAAAAAAAAGAACATGGCCTGGTAGATACGACAGAAGAATGGCTTCTCCTCTTCACCTGGGCCGGAACAGCTAGCAAGCGCTCTCCCCGATATATATGTACCATGAATGCGAGAAAAGAAACTTGAAGTTATACAGAATGTTTTTTTTCTTGCTTTTGTTGAACCCTCTTTTTTTTTTGTTTGGGGGATGCCCGAGTTACTACTACCTGCCAGATCACTTTATCCATCAAACTACCCAATTGTAGAAGCCTTCGTCAGCATAATAGAACCCCTCCCTAGCCCACAGCCATGGCCATGGCCCATTGATGATCCCATACACTTCCCCAGCTTCTCAACAGCAGCGACGGCAGTGATGGCAGATTGCAGCAGGCTCTGCGAAAAGAACAGACATACCAGCAGCCACACAACAGCTGCCGGCCCATCGTTCTTATCGCATTTACCGGTAGCGCCACAGAGACAGGGTGTTGTGTCTCTTCCAGGTCTTTCTGCGACCGGCAGTGGTCTTGGTGTACTTGTGACCCTTGTTGAGACCACGCGAGCGCTTGCCGGTGGAGGTAAGGCCACGGGCCTCGCGGTGCTTGTGGACGGGGTTGCAGATCCAGTTGATGCGGGCATCCTGGCGGATGGCCTTGTGCTGGGGGTCGACCAGGATGACCTCGAAGTACTTGTAGGTCGAGTCCTGGTTGATCCAGTAGGAGTTCAGGACGCGCAGGTTAGCGCAGCGGCGGCCAACACGCTCCTCGGCGGTGGCACGCAGCGAGCGCTGGTACTTCAGCTGGTTAACACCGTGGTTGGTGGGCTTGCCTGGAAGGGAGTTAGTGCTCTGCTATTTTTCCTCTGTTGCGAGACGGAAAAGAAAAAGCAAACTTACCGTAAGTGGCACCCTTGGCGACGGGCTTCTTGCGGCCACCACGGCGGACACGCACGCGGTAGACAACGTAGCCCTGCTTGGCCTTGTATCCCAGGCGGCGGGCCTTGTCGGGGCGCGAGGGGCGCGAGGCGCGGTGGATGACGTTCAGCTGGCGGAGCTATATTGATGCACTCTCAGCATAATGTTCAACGAGTGTATAGCAAGGATGAAGGGTGATGAAATCCACAGTCCAGTAGTTCCCCATATCGTCCTTTCGACACCGAGGTTTTCATCTCTGAGTCTTCCTATTTCAGAGACTGCAGAGACGTCCTGCCCCAGTATCGACGACATGGTTTGCATGCCGGCGTGGATTACAGCCCAAGAGCATCCACATATTGGTATCACGGTATTGTATTGCGGACTCGGATCGAGCGGTGGTTCGGTTTAACATACTTCCCAGCAGCGGACACGGAGCAGAAAGCGGATGACATCCGACTGCTTGCGCTTCTGAAGCTCTTCGACGTACTTGAGGGCACCCATTGTGACTGTGAGGAGAAAAAAGATTGGTTAGCACCTGGAAAACACTAGCCAGAGCAGTTATCGACAGATATTGAACAAGCTGAGAGTGGTAGAATTCCGATACGCGGAATGATGAGGCCGAAATTTTGCCAATATGGAATGAATGTCCACGTAGCGGGAGACTGATTGTTGCTGATTGGTACAGAGTCCGCTACCAATGCAGGCGGTCGATGCAATGGCACAAAACAGTTTGCATCGGTCGATCCTCACCACCAGAAGTCCGAGTGGTCGTTGAGAAAGTCCAGCGCTTGCATTTCATCGGTCAAAGTTTCCAACTTGCATCGATCCCTAGAGAAGTTCTGCGAACATCGTTGTGGTCGGCATCGGCATCGGTATCGACATCATCATTCCGTAAATCGTAATCGACAGGTCTCTCAGCGAGCATCAATTCGTTACTCAACAGCCATGATATTCAACAAACGTACCTGTATGTGGGCCAGAATCGAGACTTTTGGTTGACACAGATTAAGTGGGATGGAAAGAGTAAAAAAAATTGACCTGCCAGATAAGTTTGTGTAGATTTTCGAAATTTCTCGTGGGTGGCGTTTGTGGGTTTTTTGCTTTCAGATGTGGCTTAGCGCCCTAGGGCCCGCCTTTCAAAGTGGGGCTGTCGAACCCTCCTCGGTGAGGCCCCGCTTATTGGACACTTGCTCCAAGAGATATCAGTTTCTACACCGCTGATAACAGCATATCTTGGTGGTACAGTAAATGTTAGTAGTACCTCAACAACGGGAGAATAATCTTGATCTACCGTCCCAGAAAGACGAAATATGAATGCAGTCTATTGTATATACTATGTTATGATCTGAGCCACAGAATCAAGTGCGTCCCACAACCCCCACACCGCCTGTCCCCAGGACTTGGTCTGCAGCTCTTTCAAGCTCTCTGCAAACAACACCGGCGCAATCGCCTTCTCCTTGTCACTCAAACTTTCCATCAATTCGCGATATGCCTTTCCCGGCTCCAGCTCTGCCGATACATGTGCCTGAATGATCTTTTGGCCAAGTCCCTGCCCGAGAGTGATGATCTCATCAACCTCATCCCAGTCCTTGTTCCAGCGTTGGATCGGGACTTCGAGGTGGTACTTTTGGAATTCCTCTTTGACTTCTGTATATATCATGCCCACGTTCTGTGCATGGCCAAGGACAGCCGTGACATCTTTCTCCGCCTCTTGAGCGCCTGGGGCAGAAGCATCAAGCACACGACCAAAATCGTTTAATTGTGTAATGATAGCATCGTACGCTTTCTGAACTTTAGATTCCCTGTGATATACATGTTAATAAAGTGAGCCATCTAATTTTGTACCATATAACCTACAGCTTTTGACTCTCAGTCTTGAGGTCCGAAATAAGTGCCCTGTTTCGATCATTGAACAGCTTCTCAGAATCACGCAATGCCTTTTCAGCTTGGAGCTTCGACCGTTTCGACTGAGCGCCCTGCAATTTTGTGACTAGCAGCGCAGACCTATAAAGTCCCGTTAGCATCTGAGCCGGAAGCAAAATCTGTATGAAAACGAGTGCTCACAAATCAGACATTTCCGAGTTTTGGTTATTAAGCCCTGTCTTTTGCTTTTTCGGCGATCTGGCACTCAACTCGGGTGCATTTCGGGCCTTGCCTTTTGTCTTGTTAGTTTCCTCTGCGCCACCGAGAAGTTGACTGAGGAGGTCCATAGACGTCTGAATGTTTGACTTGTTTACGGCGGTGAGTGTTGGTTTTTTTGGTCGACTTTTCGGCACGTTCTTCATCTTTTGTTTGGCCACGGCGCGGGTTTCCTCTTTCTTGCTGCTAACTGGTTTTTGTTGGCGGTCCGATTCACCTCCAGAACTGTTGAAATTGAAGTAGTCATCCGTGGCAACTCGCGTAGGTCTCAACTCAAATGACATTTCTCGGTGATGGAGCAGTTCAACATGTGAAGCGTCATGTCGTTGTTCGTGATTGCTGGGCAGCAGCTTCTCGGAGTGTTTTGTGTTGTTCATTTCAGCCGGGGCCTTTATTTCGGGTGTTTCCATCTTGCTGCGAGTCACCTTGAAATTAGAGGTCATCTCCAGGCCATGTAAACGATTAAGCTTCTCAGTCTTGGAGTCCCGGGCAGAACTAGAGACGACCTGTTTCTCAACAGGAATCGCGTCTTTTCGAGTTCGAGCTGTGGCTGATTTCTTTCCAGCCGAAAGCTTCTTGGTTGGCGGTACAAATTCGTCATCCGAGTCATTATCGGAAACTGAATTTTCGGAGCTGGATTCTTCATCACTTGAAATAAGAATGGGTACATCCTTCTTCTTGTCTAGCTTCACAGCAGCCCTGCGAGTTTGCTTGTTTGTCTCCCACTCTTTGACACCTGAGTTGCTCCCGTGTGAAGTATCGACTGGCTGCTGCGGCTCTGGTTTTAGGCGAGGTAAAAGTCCAGACGAATCTCTGTCCAGGGCCGTAGGCTTTTCCATTTCCGCAAAAGGGGCATTGGGATTTTGGGTACAGTCTTGGCCGTTTATAGCCTTTGTCGTTTGAGCCATGATCAAAGGTGTCGTGGGCAGTGCTGGAATAGTGTCCAGTTCAACATGATGCCGAATTCTCACTGGGCTAGATGGGACATCCCAAAGCTTCCCGCTTTCAACTGTATCCATCCGAATTGGAGTGACAGAGGCAGCTTGAGCATATAGCTTTGGAATCGGTCTATCACGCAGACTCTGCTTGCCTAGGCCGTAGGTGTTCACAACAGGCGAGCGAAGAGGAGAGTTAATGGCCCTGCTTGCCCTCACTTTAGTCTTCTTCGGCTTGTCATCGACTGTTTCCCCCAATAGCTTCTCTTGAAGGGATACATCCATTAAGGCACCCCTCATCGTTGGGACATTGCCTTGCGGCAGCTTAGGTGAGAAGAAGGACTGGACATCATGGGAAACCTTCAACTTTGACTTGGGGGTGCCACTCCCACTGCCGCTAACTGTAGCCCATCCAGTTTTCTTTCTAGGGCTTTCCTGGGGTTTCTCAGCCACCCCGGGTGGCGCCAGACGGGAAGTCTTTGCATTGATTAAGCTCTTTGTCGAGATGCGAACTTTATCCGTGTCAGCCTTTGCAGGCGAAACGTGTGAAGAAGGGGCAGTGGATGCGGTCTTGAAAGCATGGTTGACCTGAAGATTCTTCAATGGCGAGCGAGGTGGGGAGACGAAGGCCTTTGCATGAGCTCGACTGCGTGCCCTAGTCATAGGGGCCTCTCCTTGTCCATGGGTGGGGCTCTTGATGGCTGATGTAGGCGGGATTGGTGCAGCTGTCGATGTTGGTGGACTCATCGGCCTTGTTGCCGCGGAAGAGGTCTTGTTGCTGAGGAGATTCTGCAACTCTATCCCAAATCAGTTAGAATAATTCCTCGTTCTAGATACAACCCTGGAATAAATACATCGTTGACATGATACCTTTCGTTTTGCGTTTTGGCTTTTGTCGAGGCGCCATAATGTATGGTTATTCGTATCTCGTGGTGCTCATTACGTGGCTTTAGATAGATAGAATAGAAGAGAGAAGTGAGGGGTAACGACAATTTGTCGAGATGAAAAGTTTCTCTTCTTAGATCTATGGGCATAATATAGAAATGGGTAGTTGCCAATGCCTGTAGGTCTGATGTAGGAAAGGAAAGAACTTGTACAACAGGTTGTGTCTCCTTCCTTGTTAGGCTCATGTAACACAGACCTGACTTGGTATCACAACTCTGAAAAACGACATACTTCACTTAACTTTCTAAACAATAACCGGGAAGGCTACAGGCTGCAGGACGATGTGCCAGGTCGTGATGGCGGCCAATACATAAGGAACAAAATATTATAAACAGAATACAAGATTGATAAAAACCAAAGGCCACGGCGCTCTCGCCAGCTACTACGCAGACAACCAGACATCCTCTCCCCTCTATACGCAGGGATTCAGACATCAGTCAGACCAACAAGTTTAAGAAGAAAGGGATACCTGGTGGTGTCTCTGGTCCAGCCAAGTCTATTCAGGTATGTATATGTTATGTGTGCGTTGTATATCTAGTTCTAGGAAATGCTGACGTTAAGCCGGGCCAATAGCTAGGTATGTATGCCTAAGCAGAGTATAAAAGGAATCAACCGCTAGTTCCCGTCAACTCTCATACTGAATTCATGTTCCTCAAAAGAGCAATAATAGAGATGACGAGAATGACGAGAAAGCAGCCAGTCAAATAGCAACAAATGTGGGAAAAGAAGAAAAGAAAAGCGCTAGACAATGAAGCAGGAGCAAACACTGAAGCTGTATCTGATCGGTTGTTCATCGCCAAGCCTCAAGTTGGTATTATGCAGGAAATAAAAACCAAGCGTACAGTCATGTCTATCGGCATGTGTCTTTATACATGTGTGTGTGCGTGTTGCGCAGAGCGACTTGCAGAGCAGCGAAAACGAAAAATGCAACGACAGAAAAACATGACAAAGAATAATATATGTAAAATACAAAACAAGACAACACAAAAGCAGGTGTAGAACAAAAGAAAAAAGGAAAGGAACGAAAAGGAAGAAACGGATATGAATCAAAAAGAACAAATAAATAATATGAATGACGGGGAAGAAACACGTGGAGGATTAGGGATACCGAGAGGTAAATAAAAAGCAAGCAAGAAAAGAAAACGCCGGTGTGAGACATATCGACGTCCCAAGTCATGTACAGAGAGACATCTACCGCTCGTCTAAAAGAGATTGCAAAAAAACAAACAATGAAAGAGAGCATCTGTTGAAGAAGGCCGGCCAAGAGTGTATAAGGGAGACGGATGACGGAAAGAAGAAACTGAGGAATAGAAAAGAAAGGAAATAAAGAAATGTAAAGACAATAAAGACATAACAGACCTGGAGCTCAAGAACACGACTGGCTGCCAAGTGACTTGCGGTCCTCTCCCCAAACGCAGTACACTCTTAGCGTGAGTTCATCGACAGGCTCTGAAAGGCAGTGACCCAGTCTGAATGCCCATTAGGCGATGTCGAGCCAGCACCACCCATC
Organism: Thielaviopsis populi; assembly: GCA_017591655.1. Taxonomy (NCBI): domain Eukaryota; kingdom Fungi; phylum Ascomycota; class Sordariomycetes; order Microascales; family Ceratocystidaceae; genus Thielaviopsis; species Thielaviopsis populi. The sequence continues at coordinate 14,207 of JADILG010000494.1, forward strand.
ATTTGCTGCGCAAGCATGTCACTATTTCTAGCATCATTATTCCAAGGCGTCCCAGGGCTAGGACTATGACCGGGTCCGTGACCGTGGCCGGGACTAGGGCCCTGAGGGATACTAGGACTAGTGCCAGGACCAGAACCATAGGGGCTAGGGCCACCTCTCGGTGCATTGCCGTAATTGGCGTATTGAGAGGCAGCAACAGAGTTGACGTTGACACCAGGAACTGAAGCGGTAGCAGAGAGAGGGCCATTGGAGTACATACCACCCCCGGTGTTCATGCCGGACATGGACATGTGCATTGGCATGGTGGGGAAGTTGGGCTGCATGTGACGGGCAACAGGTCGCTGCTGGTGTTGGTGCTGATGCTGTTGGAGCTGCTGCAGATGGTGTTGCTGCTGTTGTTGTTGTGGCTGGTGTCCCTGCTGTTGCGGTGTGCCAGAGATTTGTAGATGAGCCTGAGCCGGGTGCTGATGCTGGACCTGGTTCTGATGATGTTGCTGGTGATGCGGCGGCTGCTGCTGTTGTTGTTGTTGCTGGTGGTGGTTCTGGGCAAGGTGCTGGGGGGGATGTTGAGACTGGAGCTGGACCTGTTGCTGGACCTGTTGCTGGACCTGCTGTTGGTTCTGCATGTGACTCTGATGCTGAGTGTGCTGTTGAGAGGATTGGCGGCGATCAGTGTTGTTTCCAGCCCCGCTTCTGCCCGTGCCAACAGCACCGGGTCCAACACCACTAGGAGCCTGCAGTCCCAAGGTGGGACTAGCAAAAGACGCCGGGTTAATGGCTGACATCCAAATACGAGTCTTGTAGATCTTGAACAGATCAGTAACGAGAGAGTTGAAGTTGATGTAGGAATCGGCAAAGTAGTAAAAGGTCAACTTCTTCCAATCCATCTGGAACTCGGCATCCAGGATTTCCATGTTGAGTCCATGCTCCTTGACCTTTTGCATGCATATCCGCTTAGCCTTGGCCTCGTTGCCCTCCTTTTCACGAAGAGCACTAATCTCGTGATTCTGGGCAAGACGCTTGATCAGCTTGGGTTTCAGCTCGTTAGACACGGGCTCTTGCATGTGGTGCTGGCCAGGAGGTCCCATTCCCCCCATGGCACCAGGTTGGACCATTCCAGGCCCGCCAGCCATGTTGGTAGAACTATCCTGAGCAGCCTTTGCGTTTTGTGAGTACATCATGAGCCATTTGTACTGCTCCTCGGCATAGTGTTCCTTGAGGTCCTTGGCGGACTGCCAGTCAACGCCAGTCTTGGCCACAGTACCAAGATCAGTGCCACGATCAGCTTCAACAATGACGAGGTCTCCGGGCTTAACGGAGAGTCCAGTGCCATCTTGAATGTAGAAGACGTCCGCACGCGCGCACTTGAACAGTACAACATGGAGCAGCTGGTTGTGTCGCGGTTGTGAGATGGAATAGGCGTTATGGCTTGGAGAGGCAGTACGTCCAGAATATGAGTGCATTGAGTATGGGGTAGGATAGGGATTGGTGAATGCACCATGTTGCATCGGTTGCTGAGAAGAAGTAACGAGGTTGGGATTTCCAGGAAAGTAGGATGCGACACCTTGGAGAAATGAGCATTAGATATTAGCATGATTAACAGTAGTAGAGATAGTTTTCTTGGATGTAATAGGGTAACGTTGGGGGGGGGCGAAGTGAAATCTTGACAATGGAAAAGACACTATACTGCGACAGAGCGAGGCCCTTTGTACTAATCAGGCCAGATAGAAAGAAGAAAGAGTAGAAAGCATTGGAAGATTCAGATACGTACCACTATTGTTGGAGTTTTCGTAGGCGTAGGCAAAGTCCTGTACAGGTTTCGATTCAGGAATCATGGCCTGCTCTATAGCAGCAGCCTGGGCCTCGGTCATGGAAGTAATAGAGGGCTGGCGAGTGGGAACATTGGCGAACGAATGGCGGCGACTCTGAGGAATGTCTCCAAGGCCTCCAAAGCCTTGAGACGACTGCCAAAAGGCGCGCTGCTTCAAGCTATCAGCCTTGCGAGGCTCGGTGGGAAAACCAGAACGGTAGGCGGTGGGGATGGTGTATTCGCTCAGACGACGGCCCATGGGCGCCTTCTTTGCCATGATATCGACGGTATCAAATGTCTCATCTAGCTCGTCAATCGCATAGTCGGATGGCTCCTCAGGGCGGAATGCGGCGGCAGTTCCAGTGAGTCCGTAGGCAGAATATGTGCGGGGGCGAGGGCCAGCACGGGCAGCAGCGGCAGCGGCATTCTGGTACTGCTGTTGCTGCTGACGCAACATGGCGTTTTCACGCTCGAGTTTCTCGATGGTCTTGGCTTCGATAGACTGGAAGAAAGGGGGGGCAGGTTGGATAGGATCAATGTTCTCGTCATCATTGTCGTCGTCATCGACCTCTTTAAGCTTTCCCAGACCACCTTCGCTCAAATCACCAAGCATACTAGGACGCGAGGCCCGATGATGAATGCCAGAGTGTGGGGGGCGACTTCTGCCTCCAATGACACCAGCAGGCAGCAGGTTCACGGGTGAGTGTGATTCGAGTTGTCCGACCGAGTATGACTGCGACCGGTGGGTCTTAAGCGTAGGTTGCAGAGGTATGGCAAAGGGAAACTGAGACGGGTTAGAGGCCGAGGTCGGGCCAGGGCCAGAGCCAGAGCCAGAACCAGAGCCAGGGGCGTTCAAAGCAGGAGATGCTTGTGGAAGAATGGCAGCCGAGACAGAGGTTAGGGCAGTGGCTGAAGCAGAAGCGGAAGCAGAGGTGGTAACGGCGGGGTCGACGAGGTAAGTAGAGCCGAGCGATGACAAGGGTGCGGTTGAGGTGGGTGAAGGAAGATGTTCAGCAAAGCGAGAGGGCGCGTCTTTGCGATCGGCGATGGCAGGATTTGCGGTATTTGTTGCGGTAACAGGAGAGGCAGAGTTGTTAGTAGTGGCGGCAGCGGCGGATGTGGAGTTTGTGTTCCATATGCCACTAGCCCAGGGGAATTGACCGGCGCGCTGGAGGCCGGCTGAAGCCGGGTGGGTTCCCCAGGCGGAGTCTGTTCCGGGAGTGTTTGGGTGGGATGTGGTGGGCGACATGTTGATGGCGCTGACAAAGGAACCCTTGCGTGGGAGGGTGGACATTAGAGGAGACGATGTGTCGGTCAGCCACGATGTGCGGCGGACGGGCTTGGCGACGAGGGGAGCGGAGGTAGGAGCTGAGATGGGAGGGGGATGAGGATGGGGAGGGGGAGGG